>WAAG01039620.1:0-14425 GCA_013390105.1 Tichodroma muraria | reverse complement strand
AAAGACTGGTTTGCAGGCTATGAACACAGGCCTTGGCCAGCTCCGCTGTGACTGCAGGCTCCATCAGACCCAGACTGACCTCACAGCACATCGATCTCTTTGCCAGAAGTAACTCTCTTCCTTGTTTCATTCTTCTTTCTTCTCCCTGGGCCTTTCCTTCTCCCTAAGGACTCCTCTACCTCCTCCAGGCTCTCTTCCTTCGACTCCTCTTCATCAAAAGGCTCCCTTGACCATCCAACCCACCCCTTTGATCACACCTATCTTTATTAGTCACAGCTGCAACCCATTAAGAGCAAGGCTGTTCCTCTTCTTTGGTAATTAGCACAGCTGTGATTTATCAGGGGTGAGGTCGCCTGAAATCCCTTCTTCCTCACCACAGTGCAGGAATGAGGCTTGGCAGCAGGAGAGCCACATTCCAGCAGGGACATGGCGATGGATCCATTGCTTCTGCTTGTTCTGCCCAAGGCACTGGAGTGGGCATGGCCTGTCTTGAGGTCACTCTTGGCTTTTGGGTAAGCTTCCATTAGGGAACATGTGAGCCTTTATTGGCAACTACCTATTTGTAATGTGAGTGTAGGAGTTGAGGACTGCACTGAGTTTCGGTATGAATGAATGCTCAGCACTGTAATATTGTCTTTATCCAGTTGTTTATGAACAAAAATCAAATTGAGTTATTAATGGATGATAATGATGAGCATATCTTTTAACATCTATAAACTTACAAACTTCCATACTTGAACAATTAGGTATTTTAATACTAGCCAACATAAAGATTCCTGACTCTTTGAGGTGGGCTGTCAGCACTCTCATCATATGCAGATATCTCTACACATCTTATATCCAGAATGCCCATGTAAGCAAAAAATTCTAGCTCAGAATCAATGTAGGAAATCCTGTTTTGTGAAATTATCATCTCATGCTTAATCTTTGTTTATTAAAACTTCGTTTTACATTTGACTGTTCAGGCTTGCATTAAAAGCAGTATCTGTAATGTGGTTTGGACAAAAAATAAAAAATGCTGCCTGGGATAGACTTTCAGAAAGATGGGACTGTAATATGTTGAAATAGAAAATTAAGAGTGAGAAGGCATTGAAGTATTGAAAAGTATTGACAAGGCAGACTGTTAATGAGAAGAGAGAGCATTTTAATAGCTCATTGAAAGAATGATGCAAAACTGAAGGAATGTGAAATTAGTTTTAGGTTACTTTGTTCCATATGTCTGAAAAATCTGAATTGGCTTCATTTCTTCATATTCCATGGTTCCATTGAGGAGTTTGTGTATGTCTGTTAGAGACATCATAGTTCTGCCTCACGTATGGGAAATAATCCTATCCTAAATATCAGTTTGCTGTAATGCTTGCCAAATTGTGACTATTGCCTAGTGACTAATGTCTCGTGATTGCCTCTCCCTCTTCAGAGGCTGGACTGTGACTGACTCTCATAGAAACTGTTACTCCACAGATAAATGTTTAATTATTATTTGGGATTTTTAAGAATCCCCACATGAAAGGCGCGGGAAGTGAAGAGTGGCAACACGCTGTAGAACGCCATTAATTTACAGTAATTGACATATCCAGTGCAATCACTGAATTTTATGAAGCAGTCAATAAGGAGCAAATTGTGCTTATTTGCAGTCACAAGGCTTAGACTGGCTCTCTTGTTGCAGCAGCTGTGATGCCTTTCCTCTGCACAGGGAGCCGAATGTGGTTTCCTGGGACAGGCAAAGGGTCAGACGGTGTCACAGTGCCTTTTTCACAAGGACTTACGTGAGGAGCATCAGAAGTGTGCAAAACATTGCCTGTGAGACATCTCTTTGATTGCTTCAAATTTTCTTGCTTGTACTTGGAGAAGGCATTAACTAGTTTAATGCAGTGGTAGAAGGCTGAGGAAGATCACGGTCAGCTTGTGTTTCTGTCTCTTGGCACGGAACTGTCCCTACAAATATTGTAGGGGAAATCCTGACCCCAGTCTGAAATGTAGCATACAGAGGACTAGAGGCATTTCTTCCTTTTGCAAATCTGCTGTACTAAAAAACATTTGCTTCCATGATTTCCCATAGGTAATTGCTTAGTTATATATTTCCTTTTTATTGTAGAACCCAGAGATTTTCTCTGGATCTTAGATGTAATTGTTGATTCCATTTCTGTTTGGAAGACCTTCCGGTATTTTACTCGCTGATCATCATAAAGCGGATGTATAAGCTCTTCTTAATTATGAAATAAATCCTAGACAGCAACAGAGACTAATAGTTCAGTACTCTGAGTTGATAAATTGCTCTTTACAATCTTTATATCAACTATTTTCTATTGCAGCCTATTGGGGTTTTATGAGCAGAGCTGTGCACGAGAACACCTCTAACATGGTTTATTTAAATCCAGCAAGCCACGGTGATGAAAACACACCCCGGCCTGGATTACTCAATCTGGTGTAACTGAACAGTACATCACTATTAAGGTTCATAATGGCTTTTGTGAACTCAGTAGCTTCACATCTAAATGAGGTTTTATGGGATTTATGTGTCTTTAATGTTAACTGTTCAAGATTTGTAGATGTTAAAATCAAGTTTAAGTGCCAGGCTCAAATGATTTCAGATGTTACAGTGTTGTTATTGTCTCTTCCCATATGTCATCCAAAGGGATAAGCACAGTAATAAATACCTGATGTTTCGCTATATGCAAGCAGTTAGAAAAGCAGAGATTTCAACTTTTCTGTTTTTCAAATGGTGTGATTATTTCAGATGGTTTGATAACTAAGGTTAACATGAATACAGAAATAATGCATAGTGATTCAGGGAACAAGGAGGGAATAGATACACTAAATTGGGAAAGTACATGCTTTCAAGAAGTATGCTCTGTCATCTCATCTAAAATATTGCATTCATGCACTAACAGGAGTTCTTTGCTGCACTAAATACTGTTGAATCAAAGCATATTTGTCTGGTTAAATTAGCATGTAAAGGCACCTGAGCAATCTAAGAATACTTATAACAGGACCTGTTTCTGGTGCTGGAGTAGTGAGCCTTCCATTCCGTGCTCCACCTCGAGCCCAAACACTGCAGCACCCGTGTGAAGGGCCAAGGGGGCCTCTGAGCAGCCCCTTGGCCAAACTCTGTCCGAGGAATGCCCAGCACAGCTCAAAAAGAGGATGCTGCAGTGTAGGGCTCTTAGTGGATCATGGGGAGGGGTCACTGGGGGCCGTGGTTTGTTCTGTGAACTTTGAAGTGACTGATTTGTATTATTTTCATCATGATTTCAATAACTGAGATGTTTGCGACTTTCTCCTGAGTATCAGGTCACCAGAAAGCTGGGAGAGCCTCAGACTTTCCATGTGATGCTGGCTTTGGACCCTCAGAGAGCCAAGGTGCTCTGAGGGGATCAGCTCACAAATAACTGTGCTTCCTGCAGGACCAGAACCATAAGAGAGGGATGAAAAATCACTGTGTTATTAATTTTCTAAAAAAGTATAACTTCAAACAAATTGCACTGAATGAAACAGTCATTTGTACATATCAATGGTGAGCTGTGCTAGTGCATGAGGATTAAATGCCATAGAACTGAGTGCCAAGTCTCTACAGTGAATATTATTTGAGGAAATTTTTCCCGAATCATTCAAGTCAATCAGCTTTTATGGATAACTTGAATGCAGTCTGATCAAACCACAGAAAAAATTTATTGTTAGAAATAAACTGCTGGTTTGTGATTGAGATGAAGCATTTAGAGCTTTCAGTCTGTGTTCTTTATTTAGCTAAAGCCAAAATGTGAACCAGAGCCACTCACTCTTATGGGTCACAGCCTTTCTTCTCCTTAATACTATTAGTGATAACTCGAGAGTACTTTCAGTTAATGAAGTAATTATACCACCCTGGGTTTGACCTTGAAGTTTATTGCTCATTTAACAAGAAATGAGAAGCTGAGATATGTCTTTGTTGCTGGACAGATCTTGAAAATTTTGAGCAAAGAGCCAATCAAAGCAAAAAGATTATGGTGGTGAACTGGACTCTCTAAATTGGCATATTAATAATGTTGCTGAGAAAATCCTGCACAACTCTGGCTAAGAGTGGTTGTCAGCTGCAGCACAGGGATCCACAGGCTGCCTTTCACTGACAAGGCTTGATAGAGAAGATTTGCAAGCAGCAAAAACAATTAGTAGTGCAAGGAAAGGCACAACTAAGAAAACCTTAATGTATAACGTATTCTCATTTGCTCAATAGGTCCTGGGTTATAATTAAAATCCTTCTCTGCTTTTAATCAGAGCAACTTTAAACAAACAAAATCTAACAAAAAGCCCAGCTTTTCTTGTAAAATAAAAGTTTTTTCCATTTATTCTCTTTTCTTTGGAAAAAACATGCTTTGAATTCAAGGCAAACATCTGCTGCTGCTGTAAAAGTGGGTATTTAAAAATATAATTAAAATAATATCCTAATAATAGATAAAAGGGAATTAAGGTTTTAATAATTAACTATAAGAACATTGGAGCAGAATTTCCTCTTGGATGGCATATGTAGGAACATTTGCTATGGCTATTTGGTTTGGGTTTTTCTGTGGAGAATACAGGAGTTTGTATTCTCTGAAGCTCCAGGGAATTCAAGGAGGGGGTGGAACCAGCAACCAAATTTGGCTTCAGGAAATGAAAAATTAATCACACCCTTTTATCACTTCTAGTTGTGATGTGAAGTAAAATATTCTGATATACTTTTCTGTAAATTTATCAAAAATATTACATTTGTGTTTTAAACACTCCTCTGTTTAATTAAGTAGATATATTGGTGTGCGTACTCTTCAGTAGAGAGATTTTCTGTAATTAATGCCATGGTGAGTTTTTCTGCTTGCTTAAATCAACCATGTTGGTCTGAACCACAGTATTAGAATCTGGTGAAATATGTTATCAGAGATATTATGAGTCAGGAAACTTAGAATTTGGAATCTTTTATGGAAAACATTTGTGTTTTGCAAACTTCCTGAATTTATCTACTATGGATATTTTATAAATTGTGGTCCTGTTCACTCACCTTTTTTTTTTTTGTTGTTTTTTTTTTGTTTTGTCAACTTTGCTGACCATTTTTCTAGTTATTTCCAGTAAATGTTCCTCTTTATAGAAATGATGTAAACCTGACAAAAATATCCCTGGCTCACAGCTGTGCCTATTCTAATCTATATTCAGATCTGAATTCTAAATTATTCTGCTGATCCTGAGCAGAACCAAACTTATAACAGCATTTCTTAGTGATGTCATGAAACCCAGGAGTTCCATGAAGTGGTATAAAACAGTGAACAGCAAAAAAACCAAGTTGAAAATAGTTGTGTGCTTTAATATTGCAGCCTCTGCCTTCAGTGAAGATACAGAGAGTATTTAGCCATTCCATTTAGTCATCCCTGATTCAGTTAAACCATTTCAACAAAAAAATAATTAAGCTTCAGTGAATTAAATACTGTTTTTCCAGAGTTCTTTAATATTATGATTTTGTTCAGTAGCTTGACAACAAATAAATATTTCATCTATTCAAATATAATTACATATACTTAAGACACAAAGATTTCAGCATGACAGGACTTTTGATTTTGATCATGTAGCAATTGTTGCAAATGACTATAGGGATGGAAATAAAACGTCAGAGAAATAGAATTCCTACTCCTGTACTTTGACTGGATTAGCTTTTGGGGTTTGTGATTGAAGAATTGTTTGTAATTGTCATGTCTTGTAGCTTTTACTTGGATGTAATTTTTTCCTGAAATCTCTATAAAACAGTCATTGGGAACAGTGAAAAGTAGTGTTTCCTGAGAACACGGATAGAGAGAGAAATGTTTTCTAATTACCTGAAAATTAAAAAAATTTCATCATCAGCTGCTCTAGTAATAGAGCAGATGATGCAAACATTTACACAAATGTGTATCTTTTATTGTCTACAATGCTTAGTCTGCTGAAAATATGACTCTGTTTTCCTTGAGGGATAATCATAACAGTAAGCCAAAACTCATCAATAAAATTTTCTAACAGCTGTCGCGATCAAAGATGCAAAATCTGCCATGAGAAATGATAAATACACAAGGAGCAGGATACCTGCTCTCCACAGAAGACAGAATAGCTCATTGGAAGTTATTTAGTGTGATTTATCACATATAAGAAATTATTCAAATACGATGCAGCTGATGGAGTAAACTCAGCATGGCAGAGAATGCTGTTTCCTGTCCTTCACCCACAAGCATTGTAATGACTTCGTTTATATCAGTGAGAACTCCAGCCTCAAAAGTACTGAAATTTGTGCCATAATTTGTGTTGTAAACTTTTATTGACATAAAACATGAACTGAAATATGTTTGTTTCGTCAATGACACAGAATTTTTATTCCTATTTTCATCAGATAAGCAGATTTTGGATCCAAGTGAGGTTCTTTCCTAGATGAAACAAAAGGCATTGTCAATTTTAATCCAGCTAGAAGGAAGATATTTTGAGTTAAAGAAAAATGTGATAGCTGGGATTTAATATTTGCAATGTGAGTTTCGGATCCTTGCCTGCGCTAGAGCCTCAGGTGGCTGTTTTAACAAATTTGGTGGAATCAATGGGCCCATAGGATCAAGTCTGTTAATTTTGATCTCTCACTTAGTAAGTCTTCAGCTGAAAAAGGTTCAGATTCAGAAGATTTTTTTCAGATTCAAAAGCTTTTGACTCACCCACCAAATCTTGGCTGCCTATGTGTTATATGAAATTAGTATCACGATGTACTTTTGATTGTTTTTAAAGCTCTATTTTTTTTAAATTTAAAAATCTGTTCTTAGTTGGATAATCTTTCTTATAATAATATATGAAATGTGGAACATTTCTTGAAAGTTTAATTTTACTTTGTCCCTTTTTGTTGGCCTGTACAGCATTTTGGGAATGATTTTAAAGTTGTGTGCAAATGTAAAATGTATTGTCATGCTTCAGAAATTAGTTGAGAAAGCCTACTACTGTTATCAATATTGCTAATTTACAACCTTGTGATTAAGTCAACACAAGTTTAAAAACATGGAAATGATGTATCTCAGAGGAAATCTCTGTCTCTGATACTGACTGGTATTTGCATGCTGGCAGCTGGGAACCAGGCACAGAACAGGTTTTTGTTCATTACTCCATTCATTACAAGCATAATGATAAATGCTTTTTGAAGCATTAATTTTCCTGTAACATCTGAGGTGTTGGACAGAATTTTGTGCTAACTGCCTAAGAAGGATTTTCTTCTTGACCACATGCACATACAGTTGGAAGAATTTTATAGGTAATAGTCTTACTCTGCTGGATAATTCTGTATATGAAAAGTTAGATTTTACAATACAAAATTAACACACAAAACACTTTCATATAAAATTCTGACAGACACTAGCCAGGATTAGGCTATTGACATATCCAACATGTCTTCAGGGATCTGGAATCTAAAGAGAGAGTGGAAGTTGTGCTTCAATACTGTTGTTTCACTGTATTCTCATTCATTTCATGTCATAATTCCTTGTATAAATTACTAGTTTTAAGGAGAAGAAGTGGTATGATAAGGAAAATATTACCTTCTGTCATTGCTTTCTTCATCTAAGCCTAGTTTTCAGTAGTCTGATTTTAGTCCATATTCATTAGATGGTCTAAGACAAGTACAGTTAAGTTCCTGTTTTTATTTTTTGGGTTTTTTTTTTGTTTGTTTGTTTTTGAAAACTTTTAAAACTATTTTTCTTTTCTTTTTCCCCCAGTTGTTTTAGTCTTTTAACTTTTGCTTTTAACTTTACGAAAGAATTTTGTTTACCCAGGCTGCTGCTGCCCCTGGCAAGGCAGACAATGGGCTTGTAAGCAAAGTGGTTCCTGCCGTTGGATTTGTACTGCTGAGAATGTGACGTGTCCTTTTCGATTCTGCTAACCTTATTTCTTGGGGCGTTCCTGTTCTCTAGCTGCTCACTAGGGCAAACCTGCACTGTTCCTCACAATAAAGAAGTGTTATCTTTCAGTATTCCTGGCCTTGTCTGGAATACAGTAAATTCCAAATAAGGAGCCAGCAGACAACTGAAGACATCTGTTATCCTCTAATGATTGGCATCTTGACTTACAGTCTGTCATTCTGGAATGACAAATGTTTCCTTTACCAGCACACACTTGCACTGAACCCACTGAACCCTGTACCTAAAGCCCTCAATTCAATCAAAAATGCTTCTGATACAGGGCATGTCTCAAAAGCTAACAAATTATGTAGGGGTTTTTGCATATTTATGTTCCACTCAGATTTCCCTGTTTGCTTTGTAAAACTCCTGCATAAGGTGGGACTTCATTTGTCTTTGTGCTTCAGCAACATGCTTTCTTCAAATCTGGAATAAAGGAGATAGTCTATAGAACAGAAAATCAGGGCGTTTAGAACCTTAGAATTTTCCCTAAATTCTTTCATGCTGTTTCTGGAAGTTTTAATACCTGCTACTTGCCATTCTTCCACTGTTCCCCCTGAAAGTTCCCAGCAAGCCAAGTATCAGTAAGGTAAAATGATGCAAGTATTTTCATCAGTGATAAGAAGAGGGAAAATAGAGTGTCAAATTGATCTTCCAGTTACTTGTTCCTTTATTGTTTTTGTTTTTTTTAATGTGTGCATTTTTGTCAGTCTTTACCATCAGTTTCCAGCAGGTGTGTACCTGGAGCAAGCCCATCCATTCCATTCATCTCTACTTGGCTTTAGTATCCCATTACAACAGGATCAAGCCTCTGTTGCAAATAAGAAGATAAACATTTCTGAAATATAATTTTTTTATCCTCACCAAAACTGGAGGTTATAGGCAATTTTATTCATTCAACATAGGTTTCCACATAAATTGCTAGTAAAAAAGAACAGATTAGAAACAACTGAGATTTTGTTTATAGTTATTCCATGTATCTCATTATAACTGAAATTTTGCTCATAGATATTCCATGTATCTTATTATCTGCTCCTGTATTTCAGAAGAGCTAACTTATTTCAAGTGCTGTTATGACTTTACTGACTAAATTGTAGAAAAGTATGCATCATCTATTAAAATTGTACTTTTTTTTATTTTTATTGAGGCTTTTATTGAGGCTACTATGCTTTTTAGCATAGTAGCCTCAATAAAATAATAATTGAGGCTACTATGCTTTTTAAAGTATTTGTTCTTCATGAAGAACAAATGAATCCATGAACACTGAAGAGAATGCAGTGAAAATAATTGCTAAGTTTTAAAATGAGCTGGATTCTCCTTTTTTTAGATAAAGCATTTTCTGTTATTGTGTAGGTATTGGGGAAAAAAATCAGGTCGACAATGTGTATGTTTAAATATGAATTTGGGCACACATTATTAGATAGTTATTTGGAAAGGTTGTTCTAATGAATAATTCCATTAGCAGCCAAAAAATATTTTGGAGAAGGACTCAGAATATGGATAGATCATGTAATAGGGCGGAATAGAAAATTACCAGAGATGCACTATTAAAAGTACTTTACTTGAAGAGGGGAAATTAACCACTGACCTAGGAGGGTAGCTGAGGTTGAAACTACAGCAATGTTTCCACAGAGAAAAATGCTTTTCAGTTTTTCATTTTCTGAGTCAAAGATTTTGCAATAAAATAATAAAGAAACAGAATAGACAGGCAGGAAAGGCATATGTGCAGTGACATGAGACACAGTTCCTAATGGATTTGGGACTAAAATTATCCATAAACCCTTTTCTGCAAAACCCATACTTGTAAGTGCATTTATGTTAAAGCTGAGGTGTCTTTTTTCCGTTGGGTGATGACAGACATCATAAGATTGAGGAGGCATTTTGCCAAAACTGGGGGCAGAAAGGTGCTGGAACAAAATAGCTGGTCCAGAGAACAGTGTGTGTCAGGAGTGGATTTGGGATTGCAGTGGTGAGAGAGAGGGGTGTTCAGGAGCAGGCAAACACATGTAATCAGTGATGTTAAGAAAAACAAGCAATCCATGTGGACTGGTTTTAGTAGACTTTATCAAGATCTGAATCAGAGTTCTCTCAGGAGTTACCCGGGAAAAGGAGAAAAGAGGAGCTGCAGTCATTGTTCCCCCTTGGTGTTAGAGATAAGGCTGGCAGACACAATCTTTATCCCTGTATGAGCTCATTTCCCTCTATTAGTCACTTAGAACACAAACACGGTCAAATTTAGCAGGGTTTTTTTGCAAGTGTGTTCCCGCTTGTTAAACTTGAGAATTGTTTTTGCCTTATATACATAATGACTTTTCCAAGGGCTAAAGTACAAATCCAAATTGGATGCACTCTGTAAACTCATCAAGAAATTTTGGCAAGAGGCCACCTGGGAGTTGTCCATAGTTACTGGAGTTTCTGCATTTCAGATTCCACATTAATGCTTCCTGAGTATAGCTCATCTTTGGAAGCCCACACTGCATGAGAAAATACATAATTTTGACAGAAACACATTTTGCTTTCCATCTCAAGGAATTATTTGCAGAATTTCCCTGTCCCCTGTGTGGCGTCTCATAATATCATGATTATTTTCTTTGAGTGCTTTTCTGGAATTGTAGTGAAAAAGCAGTCCAATTAAGAAAAAGTGTCAAGGAGAGAATACTGAGATACCCTTAACATTCTTGGGCTTACGTGTGATAACTTCATTGGGCTTTAGGATTAAATGTATTTTATTTCACAACTTGACTACAATCCAATAACATAATACAGTTCTGTAATGGTTTGCCAAGTGTTCATATGGAGTGACTGCTGATTTTAATTAATTTTATATATATATTTTTATTTTCTTGAGCTCATGATACTATACTTCATTTTATACTGTGTTTAAATAGAATGTGATATCTGACTGCTGCAGACGGTAACGTGAAGTTCATTTATTGTTTGGAATGTGCTATGAATCCAAATCCAGGCCTATAAAACGAGAACTTAGTTCAACTTCAGAGGAGATTCTTTATGTTGTTAATAGCTGTTGGTATCTGTTTGTCTTGGGGTGATTTTGTGATGATACTTTATTCCCTGATCATCTGCTTTATACCCAGAAACGTCTGCTGTAGTNTTTATGCCCAGAGATGTCTGTGGTATCTTCAGGATGAACGAGGCAGAGGGGCCAGCGGCTGGAGGCCAGTGGTGTGGTGGGCTGGCTACACGGATTGTTACTTCTTTGTTGCCTTTTGATGGGTTAATATTCGCCAGTTTAGGCAAGAAGGTTTTTTTGGTGTTTTTTTGTTGGTTTCCCCTCCCCTTGGCCTGGGGGGCTTTTCACCAGCAAATCCTTTCGGCATCTCTTTATTTTGGTTTTTTTTTTTCCCTTCTCTCCAGTCCAGGGAGCCTGTGGGGTGGCCCTGGTTGACCCGAATCCTGGGAGAAGAATAAACCAGCGAAAGAAGGGACAACGAAATCCACCAGTTTTGCCTGCTGTGAGAAGGAAAACCAATGCCAGAGGTTGAAAACCAACAGGTTTCTCCCACCTGCTCCGCTCTGAGCTGCTGTGGGAGCTCCTCTTCCCCTTCCCGCAGACAAAAGGGACCAGCTGCCATTTTGTTTTCCAGCCCACACGGTCAGCCTGTGTATTTTTCCTTCCCTGGGCATTTTTGAGTTTCTTTTTTGTTCTGCTGTGTGTGGGTATGTGCATGTGAGTGGAGGGCAGGTTTCTGGGAGTTCATATCTAGTGCTTATTCAATCCTTTCCTGTGGCTTGCAGGCACCCCCAACCCCCTCTTTCTTTTTGTTAATGAACACTCCTTTTTCTTCACTTTCACCTGCTGGTATCAATTTCTCTCGTTGGCAGAAGAAAAGGGAACTATCAATGCCCTTTCCATTCAGAGGAAACACTCATTCCAGGGTGTTTTCTCCTGAAATTTGTCTCCAAACCTGAGACACTGTTGTAGACCAATTTTAAGGGAAATAATATAGAGGCTGTTATTAATTTAGGTAAGAAAATCAATTAAAAGGGAAATAACCAGCTTAGAGGGGAAACATGCTAGATGCTTCAGATTTAAGTGACTAAACACTTCAAAAACTGATGCAATAGGGAAACCCAAGAATGTCCCAAAATCAAAACAGCTCCATTTTTGGTAAAGCAGGTACACTTTTTCTGAAATGGCTCCAGAGCAGAAGCAATCAGTGCTCAAAGAAATTCAGCTTTGCTCTGCTAATTCCAGGAAAGAAACCTGCTGTGCTAAAATCAGCTTCAGGTGAAGAACGTATTTCTAACCCAAAGTACCACATGTCTTCTGGGCAATTTGAACAAGGGAAATCTGATTGTCTTTACAGAGTCTGTGTGCCAAATAAATGACCGATGTCAGCCATTGCACCACCAGTCTTCCTTCACCAGTCTTACCTTATAAATTCTACTTTTTGTTCAGTTGAGTTGCTATGGCACTACTGCAGGACAAAACAACAAATTTAGAAAATGTAATTATGAGCTACTACTGGGACCTGAGGTGTCGATGGTTTAGTTACATAGATAGTGAAACTAGAAGATAAAGCCTTATTTCTATATCAGCTGTGAAGTTCTGATTTATTTTTCTTTTTGTATAGGCTAACTAATATTTTTGACTGGGACAAATATGAACTTTCACAGGGTTCACATCATACTCATTAAATTTGAAAACTCCTGGTTATTAAAAAATAATAATAAAAATCCTTTTCTTCATAGCTTTATCCAAAATTAGAGAGAAATTAAATAAAATAATGAAAAATACCTTAGGATATTATTTAATTCTGTCCTTGCTTAGAATTGTGTCAGACCGAAAATTTCTTATGACAGAAATAATTCTAAATACTTTTTTTCTATGAAATAAAGGGCAATGAATTAACAGTTCCACTTTGGTCATAGTTAAATGCAAATGTTTCATCTCTATTAGTACTAGTAATTAGTATTGAGATATGGGGCTTTTTTTAAAGAGTCCAGAACTTTAAAAGTTTTTTTTATTATTTTGGTGTAATAATTAACAAAATGAAATATCAGTTTATAGGAAAACCTTTTGTTTCTTTGTTTTGATGGGCCTCTTTTTTAGCAGAATACCTTGACTACAAAAACAGGACTCCATGTACCTATCTCCCAGCATCAAGTTGTTTCATTTTGTACGAAAATATATAGAGATAAATAAAGGGACAATGGAAAGACTTTAAATTGGAGGATTTAAAAGCTTCTATTTCTGTTTTCCCAGAGTCCCGAAGGACATTATATTCTCATTAACTCTTTGTTGTTTTTCTTCTTAACACTTTGAAGCCCCATTTCTCTGTCAGACTTGTTGGCTGTATTTTTTACAGAAGGGATAATAATAAATGACACCTTGTTGCTCTGTAGTCACCACTGCCACCAAAAGACATTTTTAAGGGAGGGATGCAACACATTTCAAATTTTTTTTCTTCTGGATTCTTTCCTCATGCACGCCAAAAAAAACCAAAACCCATTCACTGACATGTGATATATTCCAATCATGAAATTTTGGCAGGTCTAACATCAAATCTGTTGATTTCAGAATGAGCAGGACAATGCTATGGTGCTTCTTCCCCAGCTACAGACAGAGAAATGAAGAAAAGATGGAGGTAAGAGAAGAACCAGATATTACAGCTGACACCCACAGGAGATTCTATTTGTATTTTTCTCCTTTGGGCTCACAGAAACACAATTAAGATAAATTTGATGGATTAAATATATTATAGTCATTCTGAACTGCCTTTTTTAAAATTTATTTATCCTTACTTTCTATTAAAGATCCTGCATGCGCTTTTCTGTGTATATGTTTTAGAGCTAGGATTGACAAAAAACAAACCTCTTCCCTGACTTCTTAAATGATATTCATTAGGGACATGTATCTTAAGAAAATGCTTACTTTGACATCTTGGACTCAATTAAAATTAAAACATTTAGAAATGGCATTTGGTTCTTCTCCAAATTTTTACTTGTCTTCCCAGATTTTTATTCTTGTATGTTCTAAACAAATATGTTTTTTGTTGTTACTTTTTAAATAACTTTTTTCTTTTGGCTTTGATATTACACAGTGAAAATAAAGAAATTTCTGCTGCCATTATCGAGGTTAGAAACCTGTGAGTTTTCTCAAAATATATTGTGCTCTCCCTTATATATAACATGCTCCATATGTTCTCAAAGAGGACCGACTGGGGGGAAAAAATGCTTCCTGTCTGGAAAAAGGCTGGGGTTTGGAGAAAAAGTAATTCCTCCAATAATTCCTTCTGTGTTTCAACGGCCAGGTCTAGAAGAGTGATGTGGGCTGAGTTAGATTTGCAGAGTTATTTCAGAGACCTAGTGCTTGCCTGTCTGTACTGGTTGTTAGTGTTTGGTTTTTCACCTGGCAGGTGAGATGGGCACATTCAGATTTCACCCATGCCTGTGTAAGACCCAGCTTAACACTGTATCACCAGGCTGCTCCGGGGAAAAACTGGTTTCCCTCATTATCAGGTAGAAAAGATAAAGTTGCATTTTCTCCTATGAGAATGTTTCTTTAAAAA
>WAAG01039619.1:0-12303 GCA_013390105.1 Tichodroma muraria | reverse complement strand
CTGAGTATCCAGAGATGCTACTTTGGCTAGACCTTCCTATTTATAACACACAAGAAAAGGATGAATGGTAACACTGAGTGAGGAGGATCAGCATCACAGATATTGCAGCTTCTGCTGCGAGACACTGAAAATGGACATCACTGACCTGTGTGGTTTTCTGCCTTTTAGGGGTGAATGTACACCACCAGCAAGTTTATTTTGGATATCTGTTAGGCTCTTATATTATTATAAAATCAACAACAAAAAAGTAAAGCAATAAGGATCTTCTTTAATACAGGCTTCCTAAGTTAAAACAAAATGAAACATTGCTTCTGTTAATGTACTATGTCTTTATATGTGTGAAAATTATAAGCTTCTCATGGTAATAACTTTGCAAGTCAGAGGTAATTTAATTCAAGCATTCCTGAATTGAGAAAATGGCAGGGTAAATGCCATCATTCGGGTGAGGGTTGGAATTGGTTTTCCACGGTATTGATGTTTGGAAGTTGCAACATGCACATAGTAATTTTTCATATCATCAGTATTATAGACAAAGAAATGTCATGTTACAAATGTGCAACAAAGAAATTAATACCTGTTTTACTTTTCCTCTAGAACATCTATTCTTGGAATTTCATTTGGGGCTGCGTTTCTCTTGCTTTCCTTCATTTTGTTTATCTGTTTCGCTGGACAGCTTTTGGTAGGTATTCAAGGAAATCAAATCCATTAGTTGACAGTTTCTTTGAAATAATATATTCTGATTTTGCCAAGTCACTCTGCCTTTGCAGAGTGCCAGTTGAAGGAGAAAGGATTTGCATGCTCAGGCCTCTGCGGACATTGTTTGGTCCACGTTGGTTTTCTGTAAAATGTCCTGATTTATCTGAAAAGCAGAAAATGTCAATGCAGTGGTTGTCTGTATTGACACTAATATTCTGTTTCTCATATGGAGCTGGATCATCTGAGAGGTTCTCATTATTGTTTGATAGATTGCCTTTTCAAAATTTTTCCCTACTGCACTTACAGGAGGTGACTTATCTTACGAGTGCTTTAATTTGCAGGACTGTGTATTTGTTTAAGTATTGTATAAAACCATTTTTTTGAGTTTAAAGAATATTTCACCGTAACAATTTTGTTTGAAATANACCGTAACAATTTTGTTTGAAATATGAGAAGTGTTTTAGTAAATTTCTAGTTTTGTCACTTAATGGTCCGGGTCCTACTATAATACCTATTAGTATATGTAATATTATGCTGAATTTGAGAATTGAATTCAATATTTGGGCAAACCTTTCAGCACGTCCCCCTTTCAAATAGTTCTCAAATAGGTCCAACATAGAACTCCATCATAACAAGGATAAGGAGTTTCAGGATTTGTAAGAAAGTGAATGCAATCTGAATTTTGCATCTCCACCTCTCCTTCTCTGTCTTGGCATAAGCTCACGTAGAGAAAACGGAAAGATCTTTTATTAAAAAAGCACATGGTAAAGGCAATTACTTCAGTATGCAGTAAAACAGTGTGACAAGGTAGTTAGAGGAAGAAACAAGGAAGTAGGATTTTATAGGAAGTGGGATTTTATAATTTCTCTCTCTTCTCTTGTGAGGCTTGTAATTAACCAGGACATGTTTTTTAAGAAGATACAATGAATATACATTTCAGTTACCTTTACAATAAGTTAGGGATGCTTCCACTTCTCAGGAATTAATCTGAAATATAATGCAATGATATTCTTAAATATCTGTAATCATTAGAATGAGGTCTTAGAGGTATTGAAAAATGCTCATGTAATGTTACATTTGATTGCTGTTTGTTATTGACAGTAAATTGAGAGTAAAATGATGAAGTCAGAGTACTACTCTTGAAAAAGCAAATTTAAAAAAAAAAATCCTTCAAAGAAAAGACAGCCTTTTCCTGTAGGAAAAGTAGAAAAAAAAAAAAAGTTGGAAAAAAGAGGTGCTAATGAAATGGTATCAAGAAGTGCTGGCACATACATTCTCCTGAGGCTTTTATTTATAGTGTTACTTAGGAGGAATACAAGTACATTTTTCTGCATTTAAAGGGATGGCTAAGCAATATCCCAAGTTAGAGTTGTAGAATTCTGCCACTTGAATAATATATAACACCTATTTTTCAATACCTTTTTGCCCAGGTCACATAAGAACTGTAAATACTGTAAATAGAAATGGAGACCTATCATTGCATTTCTGATGACTTGCCAGTTGTCATGTTCTAACCTAAATAACTTGAGGAGGTGTTATTTATGTCCATGTCTTTGTGAGTTCAGCTGTTCTAATACAGAAACTATGCTGCTAAGAAGATCTCAGAAAGTTATGACCATAGTTGATGCAGTGTTGTCTTTCCTTCATGTGCATGGATGTATTCCTTAAGGTGACAGGTGAGAAGCAGCTAACAAAAGAAGCAGTAGGTTTTCCTTTCCCTTGTTCTCTCCCTAAGGTTTCTTCCTTTGTGTCAAAATCCAAGTATTGTTTTATGGCTTTTACCACAGTGACACCCTATGTTATATTTTGGTAACATATTTATTGCATTATATGACCCATCATTGTAAATGTTTTCTTCTTATCTGACCCATCATTGTAAATGTTTTCTTCTTAGAAGAAAAAGTCTAAAATTTCAAAGAAACTAATATTGATATCTGCATTTTCACACAACAGTGACACAGTTAACAGAAATCAGGCTTTATCATCCTAAAGCTGAATTTGTTTGGGTTTGTTCGGGGTTTTTACACACCTCTTTCTCTATAGAGGTCTTTTGGATTCCCTTATAGAACGCACGTACTAAATGTGGATTTTTCTTGTGTGCACATGCAGTTGCACACAATTACAGAGTTTAAAATCACCAAATATCTCTCTTCTAAAGATGCACCAAAAAACCCAAGAATTTTTAGTGCCTGTCTTACCCTCACAGATGCAATGTAGTGACTTAGCTACAGGCTGGCCGCTCACCCAGCTGCTCACTCTCTCTGCCTCACTCAGAAGGATGGGGTAGAAAAATAGGATGAGAAAGCTCATGGCTTGAGATAAGGCAAGGAGATCACTGACCGATTATTTTCATAGAAAATGCAACTGAAATTGGGGATAATTTATTTAATTTATTGCTAATTAGAGTAGATTTATGTGGTAAGAAACAAAAACAAACATTAAAGCTATACTTTTACTCCTCCCTATCCCAATTTTACTTTCAATCCTCTGCTCCAGAGTCCTCTACCTCCCGTCAAGCAGTACAAGTAGGGGTGGAGAGTGGTTGGTGCATAGACATTTCTTTCTGCTGCCCCTTCCTTTCACAGTTCCACTCTGCTCAATTTTAAGGACTTCACAGGCTGCAGTTCCTTCAGGAGCATCACCTGCTCCAGCATGGTTCTTCCATGGGCTGCAGTGCGGTCATCTGCTCCAGTATGGAGTGCCTGCTCCTCCAGGCTCTGGAGTTGCCTTGGGGTTTCCTCTTGCGTTTCTCTCTTTGTGTTTCCTCCTCCTCTCTCTGCCCCTGGTGTTCCCAAGGTGCCCAGCCAGGATCAGGCCTCACCACCAACCTGAGCACCAGAACCTGGTACATAAATTTGCAGTAGCAATCAAATATTTACAGGACTGTTACAAGATTTTCAGAGTGGGACCTGAAATGCCAGTAAAGACAGTAAAAGCTAAGTTCAGTTTAGGGCACCTGGCTATCACTGTGTTATATGTGCTTATCTTAGCACTTTTGACACTTGGTGCTCTCAGTCTTCACCTATTACAAATGGCTGTAACCACCACAGAGTACATCCCACAAAAAACAATATTGAACAAATTTCTTTGTGTGATTTGCATTTCATTGGCAAACCAAAAACCTGATCCAGACTGTAATGCTAAAATTACTAGCTCGTATGGAACTTAATTGCAGTATTGTAAGAAGAGATTGTAAGACAGCTCACTGTTTCACTGTGGAGTTTATTAATTGATTCTGCTGTTCTGCAGCACTGCAGCATGGCCCAACTCAGTCTGGGGTGAAGTGATAATTCAGCCATTAGAGAAGAATAGGAATTTTTGCATCAATTGACAGCACCATAGTAGCACAAATAAGGAGGTTACAGACTTCCAGAGCCTGTCTTTGGGGCATCCCCTGCTGGTCTTGGGCAAACGGGCTGAAGGCAGAGAGAGCTGACAGTTCTCACAGAAACAGTCATTTGCCCATAGACATTAAACCTTGCTCAATCCTACCTAAAATGGCATATATCCTGAAACTTGAAAGGAATTTATATTACTTTTTTGTGCCTATTAAATTTTTTTCTATGTTTTTTTTTTTTTTGGATAGTCACAGTGTTCAGAGATACTCATAAAGATTATGAGTATTTTTTGTCATAAAGACCCATTCTGTCTTGTATTTTCATAATTGATATGTAGGCCCTCCTTTGTAATTAATTTAGAATATTTTCTTTGAATTTTCCTTGAGGAGTTTCTTTCCCAGATAGAGGGATGGAGGACAGTGATTGTCCTTTAGCTTATGTATTTTCTGTGTCTCCTCTTTATCTTCTTGAAGTACAGATGAGTTCATAGAATGCGTGTGAAATGCCTCAGACCTGGTAAGTGTTGGATGTGTTTTACCTCCTGCTGTGAATGCTGTGAATGTGAATCTGATACCTAAATGATACACTGGAAAATGTAATGCATTCAGTAGGGAAAAAAACACACAAAGCATGTAAAGGAAAGATCTTTGGGTAGCTGGGGGGTAGCTGAGGTAGCTGGCCAAAGAAGTATTAATCTCAAGCAGATGTTCTTTATGCATTGATGCAAGTAGTGTCTCAAAAATCTATTTGCATTACCTGGGACATACATGCACTTAATTGACGTGACATTCTCTTTGTGCCAGTAACTTTCTATTAATATGAAATGGTTTTTTTTGCTGCGTGTGTTTAAACCTTGCAAACCCGTTTGACTTCTTAAGCTAACAGAGAAGATAGAAGTAATGTCATCTCATCTGAACATGTTGATAGTCTCTCTTAAATACCCAACTGAATCATGGAATTAACAGAACACAGTGCCAACAAAAAAACCAGCAGAAATAACTGGCTTCACAGTTGAGAAAGATGTTCTGATTTGGGGTTACTGAAGTCTCTGACAAAGGGCAGGCAGTACATGAGCCCTGTCCCTGCTGGAAGAGAGCACATTATTTACACCACATCACTGTATAAAGAGTGTTACGCAATCTTTACCCTTTTTTTGCAGGGGCTTGTATTTTACTCTAAAGCTATTGGCATTGGTACTTAGGTACAGTCAGAATGACTGTGTGCCTGTAAGATATTTAAAAGCTCTGCAAGGAAAGGAATATCAGCACCAGCACTACTTGGAAATTATTTTCAATCTGGAATTTTACCTTTGATATGAGTGTCTTTTAATGCAGATACAGATGAAAGATCTAGGCCCTTTAGTTTCTTCAATAGTAAGGCTTTGCCTGTAAATGAAGATTGAAACAGGGATGCTTAGGCAAGGAGAACCTAAAGAGGCACTTTGGCACCTGCAAAAGGGTCCATGAAAGAGGCTCATCAATCCTAAAAGTCATTCTGATGAATCTCTAGCAAAGGCACTACAGCAGCAAATCCATCACCACCACCATCATCATTAGTTAAGTACCATGTTCAGACTTCAGGAATTGTTATAAGTGTACTGATTTCAGTAACAAAAATCCTTCTTCTTACTCAGCTTCTTGAGTTAAATGTTTATGACATTAGTTACATGACTGAAGCCAGCTGAAGAATTTCCTAACTTGGTGAAAACCACATTCTTTATGTCTGCTTTGCCAAAAATTCTCTTTTAATAACTTTTTTAATCCAGCAATGCTGCCCTTTAGTGTCTTTGCCCATGATGAGATTGTAAGTTAATTTCAAATAAAGAGATGCCCAAATGTGCTTCCTAGTGTGCAAACAATTTTTCCCACAGTTATTAAAAAAGCAGGAAAGCAGAGAGCATCCAGATTGTTTTCCACAGTCTGTACATGTACAAACTGAGAGCTGATACCCATGATGTGCTAGTACTGGAATATGGGCGCAGACCAGAGCTCCTGTTGTGTGAGACAGTTTTTGGATGGTACAATCTCACATAGAGATCGAGACTTGGCCAATGTAGAAGGTAGCATTTGGAAATCCTTCCTCTAGTTCAGTGCCCTGAGTATTGTCCCTAAGATGTCATTCAGGTTTGATTCTTCTCAAAACTGGTGGCTCTTTAAATATCTTCTGAGAAAAAGAAAAACCTTGATGGGAGGGACTGAGAGCATCTTAAGTTAAAATAGCATATAAAACAGTGATTGTATGTTTTCTTGCGTGAGGAAAGCAGCACAGGAAGTGCCAGGACTGAACTCTGACTGCTTTGAGGCATAGTTGTGCAGGTCACTGACATGCTCTTTCCTTTGAATGACACAGCTGAAGTGAACCACGTGGCCATTTTAACATGACCTGTTGTAAAGGATAATTAACACTGCGAAGTACGATGATATTAAAAGTGTGATGCTGACTTTAGTTTTTACTGTTATTTCTTTATTCGGGATTCTAGATTTTGTCCAGGCAGTTGCATGAAGTAGAAATTGAGTAGACTTTTCACCTGGATGCGTTTTGTATGATTCAAAATTCCTGGCTTAGATATACAGGTGCCACTGTGGAATTCAAAAGCTTGGTGTTACAGTACTCATTTTAGAAGTCCTTTGGTCCTTTCTGTTAACATTAGGAGTATTAATAACTATTTAATGTAAGAGCTTGTGTCTGTATAGCAAAATCCACCTTCTCCAAGCTTAGGTCAGTGTTATTGCTGTCAGCAAGTTCTTTGGTGTCTTCTTCAACTCTGAATGAAATCAAGCATGTAAAGAAATCTGAATTTTGTTTCTCTTGATTGCATTCTTTGAAGCATCAGTATTGGTAAAATATCGAGTTGTATTTGAATGCAAAATGAAAAGAACAACAATAGAACTATACAAAATGTGATTCACCGGCTTTCTGTAAATAAGAAGTTTTCAGTGAAGGTGTTCCAACCTCAACTAGCATGTGAAGGAGAAGTGTGACAGCTCTTGAAACACTGTCTTTCATCTACAACACAGCTGTCACAATTAGTTCTCGCACCAGTTCCTTGATCTCACTCAGAAAGACAGAATTCATCTTATTAAATGCTGAAGTAGGTTTTTGTGTGTGGAAAGACAACACAGGATACATTTTAATGTCCTGAATATTCAAAATAAGTTATTACTCATTATCATGCTGTCATATCAGATTTAACATGTTCAGATGAAAAGGTAATACATTAGTCACCTCTCATACTACAAATACCTATTATTTCTAGTCAGTAAATGATAAACACTGAACCATATTCTGCAAGTTCTACTTAGAATAAACACTATGATACTCTAATGCTACTGAGATCTGATCTCTTATCCTACCTGCATCCTTTCGAGAACTGATTCTTTCTTTAATCCCATTCTCCATTTTATCCAGAAAATTGCAAAGGAGACATAACATTTACAGTAAAAAATATATGATGGAATCAGCAAAATAAACCTGCATAAGTCTGCTTTTAAGAGTGGTTTTAATGATTACCCCCACCCATCCAGTTCTGCTTCCAGGGATTCCCCAGATTTTCAGCTGTACTGAACTGCTGCCATTGTACTATATATGGACTGGATCTGGACTGCTCAAAATTGAAATAAGATCTGCAAATCTGTTATTCACACAGAGAATTATTCAACAGTGTATTCTTTCATGTTTTCCAAGGAATATCTACTCAGTGGCTTAAAGATTTTTAGGGTTTTGTCATGTTTGCCTTTCAGGAGCCTCACTGGGTTAATAAGTAAGGTGCAGGGCAAATGTACCAAATTAACAAGGGTCTTTCCCCTCCAGAACTCAGAGCTGTGCGTTAAATAGCCTGGTAAGAAATACATCACTCTGTTGAGCTTCTGTTGACAAGTGGAAATCACTATCTGGAGCTTCATTTTAAAAGTTGCACTCTTAACATCACTCACATTGTTCTTCTGGTTAGAGCCAGTAGTGTCTTGTAATTTTAGCAAGAGCAATGGAAGTAATAGAATCTATTTACTGATTAATCACATTGTCTGAATGATATATTGTTTCCTATATGTTTTTATGTTGTATTCCAGACTTTTTCTAAGTGATAAAGTTGCTTGTTTTTTTGGGGGTTTTTTTGAGGGGGTTTGTTTTTGGGTTTTTTTTTGGGAGGGGGGTTTCCCCTTAATGGTATCAGGAAAACATTTTTTTAAAGAAATGTAGAAAATCAGTCCAATAAGTTCCTCCTTCATAAAATATATTAGCAAGGTCAGGTGTATTGTTCAAAAATCTTGTAAGCAAAGAAAAATTGGAATTACTGCAAGGAATTTTAGTACCGGAGTTATATAAGTCTGTACCTGTTTTCCAGGTACTTTGAAAACAAAGGGAGTTTTCAACAATACATGCTGTTCTCAGCATGAGCATTGCTAAGTAGTCTCAGCAATTCTATACTGTAATTTTTTTCAATGATTACTTTCATATACGAAGAAAGTTCAAATGTAACAATTAGAATCATTGATGTTAAAGTAGAAAAGCTTGGAAAGTCACCATCATTTGATGCCGACATCCTTGTATTTAGATACTGGGATTCAGTAGAGATTTTTCTGTGTGAAAATTAATTCTACCCTCAGAATTAAGAGAACACAAATTGTTCATATGAGTAGAGAAAACTCAATTCACATTGTGGAGCACTACTAAAACACGAAAGCACGTTTTTAGCAGCATTGTTTTACATTTTTACTGAGCCATGTTCTTTTAAAGTTTCAAAATAGAAAATAAGAGCTGCTAGAGCTTGTTGGGTACAGTAGAGTTCAGGAGCTGGGAAGTGCTCCCTCCTGACCCACTGAAGCAAAATTTGATGGAATTTAAAACTATCAAATTAAATTAAAACCAGGGAGGGGATCCACCTGTCCCACTCCCATTGAAGTCCCAGGTGCATCCTGTAGTGTGGTTGGGCATGTATTCCCAATAGGAAAATGGGCATATACCATACACAGAGGACCAATGACACAGATCCATGGACAGAACAGCTCTCTTACAGCACCCACATAACAATAAGCAGCACTCACGTAGACATGATCAACTGATGGTCTGGTACATTCTTTCTGGAGGATCAGGACTGATGGAATATACACTTCCTGACTGTCATCATCCACAGGCACACTTTCACTCATGGGTCCGGCATGTGGAATTTTAGTCAATACAGTATCCTTACCGAGGCTCCGCCCCCTTTACAAAGTGAGTAGTTCAAACCTTGGGTGTTTCTGAATGTAGATCTCCTACTTGCCAACCAGTTCTGCTTGAATTTTCTTTATGGTTACACGCGCACTCCCCCACACACCCTGTGGGTCTCCTCAGGGACTGGTTCAGCTACTGACACCCAGCCCTCAGTTGCCTCACCCATGTGATCTCTCTCCAGTGCCTGGCACTCATCCCATGCCCCTTGCCATCCAGTCCAGCATGAAGTTTGCTACCATTCACACACATGCAGGTTCAGGATAAGGACTGCACTTTCACAGAAGATGGTTAGAGATAGAATTTAGAAATGATAATATGCAACAGACCCATTTAGAAAAGTGTCCACCTGCATCCATTTCCTTTCATCCCTTCTCGTCACCATCTGCTTATATTTGTACGTCTCTGATCCACATTTATGCCTTCCTTTCCTCTCCTGTGTCCCGTCCCCTAAATGGCATGTAAGTTTCCCACATACTGTCTATGCCCTTGAGATACACCATAGTGTTTTACACAATTCCAAGTTTTTTTCTGCCCAGTAGCAAAATTAACTGTCCTTTGCCAGCCTGCTACCCTTTCAGGCAGGAATTATCCTTTGTCTGCAGGGCATCCTGGAAAGGAAGACTTTTCATTGAAGCTTCTTGGTAGGTTTCCCATCAGAAATCATGATTGCAGCAGCCTCTTTCAGTCATCTTAGAAGCAGAAAATTCAGTGGCTTCTGTTGATGATGTTACTCATCAATTCTCATTGCCCTTTTGATCATCATCAGGTCTTTGTGTTTGATTTGATTAGCCTCACATCAGATAACATAAAACCTGTAAAATTCATAATAAATTATATCTTGTTTAGACCAGATAATTTATTTCCATCATTAGCTTATTTTCTTGGAATTTCTAATCCTAAAGACTTTTCTTGAACAGTATATCTCCCTGTAATGTAATTCAGAAAGAACACAGTCAGCTTTGCATATATATACATATATATATATATATATATCTTTCTTCTCAGCTGTTTTATATGCCTAGTATTTTCCCAGTGTATTGGTCTAGTTTTTTTGTGTCTAACTTAACTTATCCAGCTACTTTTAAATTCCCAAGAAAATTACAGAACAATGTAGGTTAAGTTGTAGTAAAGTTCTGGGTGAGCTATAATAAAGGTAGAGTAATTAGGGCACGATTTCATGACTGTTTTAATTTGCCATAAATCCATGCTCCCTGACTCACTGGGTTTTAGGCAGACGAGACAGATAACTAGCTGATTCATTTTCACACAGATCCATTCCCTGCATCCATTGGAACACTTCTCTTCTGTAGCAACAGCAGCAATCAATGCTTTGTGCTTTTTACTATATTGAAGTTGCAGGGATGACAAAACTTTTGTAAAGTCTATGTGTGGATTCAAATTATCTTGAAATCTGCTGTGTACTTAGGGCTAAAGAACAAGGTTGGGGAGTTCAAAAAGGCTTTTGAGCATGAATTTTTTGCTCAAAAATGCAGATCCTTTGAGTTTGTTTTTGGATGGGTTTTTAATAAGGGAAAGGAGTAATGTGTATATAAAAGCTGCCTGTTTTTTCCCTTTTCTTTGTCCATCCTTAAGATTCCAGTGATTATTTTGACCTTCCTGGAACTGAATTCAGAATCAGTCCAATTCAGTATGCAAAACTTCCTGTCATAAAAGGAAACAATATTTTAAAAAAGCTCTGCATATACAGTGAATTTTTCCAAGTAATGTATAATTAGGAGCAAAATATTTATGTGCAGTGTGATAAAGACTTTCCTGCAAAATGGATCCCATGTGTAGGGTAGTGGTGTAATTTAGCATGATGTACCATAGCTATTGAACCTGAACAAATACGTCAGTGCTGTAAATTAAGTCCTATGTTTGGTAGTTTTTTGTGCTTGAGTTCTCATTTTTAAAACTTCCTGAGCTTGAATCTCTGCTGATGGCTGGAGCAAGGGTGAAAACAATTTGCAAAGCTGTCTCAGATAATATTAAGTAAATAGAGAAAACACATTGAAAAAAATAATTATTTTTGTGGGATTGTCATGTTCCTTAAATTTTCCTTGCCTTTTTTACAGAGGTTTCCATAAAACTGAATTTGACATTTGGAAAGGGCACAAGATGCTTCTAGGCAACCTTATCTCCTCATTCCTAAAGTTTTGGGAAAATTAATGTTTATTGGATGTGTCACAAGTCGTTGTTTATTCTCTGTGAGCCTCTTGTGCCTCTAGGCAGTATGCATGTATGAATGGAGACTTTGCAATGTCTTCTTAGAAGCAGATTAAATTAGTCATAGTTTTTTATTGTTAATTTTTGCCACTATATAATAAAACTTTTCTATTCACTTAATAATTTTCATGTCAAATTTTATGTCCAGTTTTCTACGAAATGCTTATTTTCCTTCTAGATAGTTTTAGGGAAGGTTGATTTGCTTTGCTGAGTTATTTTCATTCAAAATTAATTATCATACAAGACTACAGAAAAATGAAAGAAAAGCCTGGAAACTCTCCTGTTTTGTGGGCTGCCAGGGATACATCTAGCTTTTATTCTGTGTCAAAGACTTTGCAGAGTCATTATTTACATTTTGAAGTTTCCAGAGGCTACTAAACCTGACTCTTTTAATTCATTCAAGGCAGGTCAGTTCGTTTTCAGGGATTTTGCTGATGTTAGAGGTAATGACACTGCTGTCAACTCTGCATTTTGCTACTACTAGTAATATGTATTGAATGTTTAGTAAGGTACTTGCAAATTATAATTATTTAATGGAGGTGATATTATGGCAGGTATTTTAAATATTTTTTTTCTTTATTTTCATGTTTAATCATTATCTCTAAGTCTCGTGAGGCTATAATAGTTAAATAGTTCTGTACAATGTTGTAAGATTAATGCTGCCCTCAGGCTTGAGACATCTTAATTCTACCCTTGTTTATACTAATTAAATATACTAAAGATATTTTTTTTCTCTTTTCCAAACTGTTTGCACTTAGCAATGTAGCAAGAAAGCATCAGCTTCATTGTTGTGGATCCTGAAATCATCTGGAATAATTGCAAACCGTCCTTG
>WAAG01039615.1:3025-17437 GCA_013390105.1 Tichodroma muraria | reverse complement strand
ATAAATGGTGCACAATCAGGCCACAGAATAATGTTAGTAAGGGATTAATAAATCCTATGAGTGACAGTAGTGTGGTATAAACATCCCCTGTTGTTCTTTCAATTTTTTATGAAAAAGTGCTCAAGAGGTCCTTGTCATGTGCTTCCTAATGATTACTCCTTAGTGGACTCACCAATGAAGAGATACCTAGCACAGGATGCAAGATTTGGATTCACTGATTTTATCATAAGAGTTTTTGTAAACAGTGCCTTAAAGATGATTTGCTGGAGTTTTCAATCAATCTAAGACTTGAATGCAAACCACAATCTGTGTTCACTAAATGCCCTTAGTTTTCACTGGGAACAGAGCTTCATTTGCAACTCAGTCTACATCTATTGACTCTCCTGGTTGTTCTAATGCTTTTGAACGGTGACTTTCTCAGCTTTGCTTTTTTTTTGTTGTTGTTGTTGTTTGTTTGTTTTTGTTTTTTGTTTTTATTCCCGTGCCTGAAATGGGAATAAACCTCCAGTAAAGCCCTCCATCCTCAAAATTTTTGCTTATGATTCATAGAGTGTTACCCATCATTCTAAGACTTAAAAGCAAATGTTTTAATATCTGTGCTTTCAACCACTGCCATAAAGTTAACCTCCAATATTTGTAAACCTACAATCTATTCTGGATGTTGTGCTCACTCGAAGGTCACTCAAACTGGTAGGAAGAGAAAAAAAAGGGCTGGAACATGTGGAATAACTGATTTCTCCACTCTCTGTTTCATTTTTGACAAAGCGCTTGTAGGTAGCAATATTGCCTGTTTTTACATTGGTGAACACGTGTTCTGAAAGGGAGGGAAAAGAAGCTTTTTCTTCTGGAATAACACGTTAACGGTTGAGACATGGGGGAGCTGAGTGGTTTAAATAAATAAATCGTTGTCCCTGTAAGGATGATATTCTCTTATGTACAGCTAAGAGCTTTTTGTTGGTAGAATGTGACAAAAGAGAGGCTTGGAAATGAATCAAAGGTAGGTTCTGCTCATGCTTGGGCCTGTGTCTGAAGCTGCCTCTGATCAGCCAAAAGGGAGACTGCTCTCCCTGTGTAAGGATGGTTGGATTGGTCTAGTTAGAAAAAACCCACGATGACAAGCAACCAAAATTTTCCTACATCCATAATTAACCAAAAATACTAAACCATATGCTTCTTTTTGTCACTGGAAATATTTTGTTATGAGATGATGGTTCATCATTGATCTTCACTCTCTGCTGATGGAACAGCTCTCTTGGGAGGCAAATATAATCAATATCTATCTTATCTGTTTGATAAGAAAAAAAAAAAATCAGAAAACAGACTTCATCTTTTGTTTCAATGATTTAAAGCACACTTCCTAACTTTTTATTTGAAAAGTCTGTTTGTAAATCTAGTCTAGAAAAATGTTGTTTTTATAAGCTTCAGGAACATGTTTCATTTGGAATGAATTAATTATTCCTTGCCAGCAGACAGCTGTAAATACATAAAATGTTCAAGCTTTTTGAGGCTTGGCTCAAATGCCAGCACAAAATCAATGACAAAAATCAATGTTTTATATGTGCAATACTTTACTTAATCATTTAAAAAAAATATTTCAAGAGCCAGGTCCAGAGCAAATCTTCAGAAATAGCTTAGCTTCTATAGAGTTCTATTGATTTACTCCCATGCTGGATCTGGCCCACTGTGGAAACTAAATTTAATATAACTGTATCTTTTAATAGATTTATTTATTAGTGCTGAACATCATTGCATTTTACACCACCACAAAAGTGGATTATGTTTGTGGAAAATTCTTTGCATACACAGAATCTTTAGTTGTGTCTGACATGGAACAAAATTGCACTTGACATTTATAAACTCAAGATTGAATTTTCCATTTCATTTTGTGTAATTTATAAAAGAAGTTCATTGCTTAACTTACACTGATGATTATAACTAGTAATTTGCATGAATGATTAGGATATCCTTTGTGAATTAGAGATTCTCAATGAAATTTACAGCAAGTATGAGTTTTCAGGATTTTTTTTTTCTATGTTGATTTGATATAGATTGTTCAGATTTATCAGAGTAGCATAAGCCACTTAGCATCAGGGTTTAAATATTTTGTAAGGCTATATTAGGCAGGTACAGAAATACTAGTAGACATCACTACGTCTCCTTGCATTGAAATGAGGAAAATAAATAGAGTAGACTCTTTAGAAACAGTTTCTTAAACTTAATTTGGTGTGTCTTGTGGTTACCCATCCGTACTATTGCAGTACTGGGGTTATTAGGTGGTGCAAATGCTGTGCATTGCAGTGCTGGGTGTGGAATGAACCTCAGAGTAAATTTTCTGGTGTAAGTGAAGAGTAGGACTTTCAGAAATGATAAATGTGATGTTATTGGCTTGACTTGCTGCTGATTGTGCTCATCATCTCTAAAAATATCAGGAAATAACTCAAGTGCAAGTTAAAATATGCTACCTTATAAAACCAATTGAGTTAGTATTATTTTGTTAGTGTTATTGTACATACTCAGTTCCTGATGTCATGCATTTGAAAATCTTTACTTAATACTTTATCAAGGTAATTCCTCTCATTTCATACCAGTCAGCCCAATCCTCATGAAAAATATCCTTTTAGCTAAGTAGTAATTTTCAGCCAACTAAAAAAATGCAGACTGCATCGTATATGCCTTTTTTCCTTTCTGGAGTACTGTACATTTTTAAGGTAAGTAACCTAGCTTTTGCCATGTCTTTAATTGTTATGTTGTTTCATCTGGTTAATAACTAATACCTCCTTTAATTTACCTTTCTTCTGTGCCACCTCATTTTTTATATATTGCTATAGCCTGTATATAATAACTAGATACATTATTGTACAGAATATATTAATTAGATCATAGAGCAGTTAATACCATTGGGTGAGAAAGCTGAAGCCAGGTAATTTATCCTGCATAAAAAGAAATCATGAATCATGGCTGGCTGCTGTTTGTGCACATTTGTTAATGTGGATTTCCATACTTAAAATATGAAGTTGTCTTATTGTAGTGTTTGTCATATTTTTGAGGAAAAATGTTGTTAGTAGTATAAGGAAAATTTTGTCTATTCTTCCATTCACAAAGCTCATTGATTACATAATGAGTCTAATTCCAGGACTAGACATCACATGCTAAGGCATAGTCTTTTTGAGGTCTCTTCTTATTTACTTTCATAATTCTGTAATTAAATTGAGGTAGTGAATAGTACAATGCATTGTCAGGGTTGTGAAATATTAGAGACAGCCCCTTTAAAATTTGCCATTGTATGACTAGATTATATTTTATCTGTTATATATTTGTCTGTGCTGTTTATTACTCTTTTCTGTCCTTTTGGGATTCCACATTTTTGTAAAAGTCTGGAAATACAGAATGTTATCAATGTTAGATGTTTCACTTCATAGCAGCAACAATACCAGCCAATATCTCATTGAGGAATTTAAGACAACATTAATTAAATTCTGCCATCAAAAAAATGAGTATTTCTCAGCAAGGAAAAATTAATTTGTGATTAATAAGTACTGACACTCTGCTATTCAGAAGCTTAGCATTCATGGTAATGTCTAATTCTGTCNATAAATAAACAAATAAATAAAATAATTAATTAATTAATATAATGGACGGGCATTTTGTTGTTATTTATATTTAAACCTTGGAGTATAGCTGTATGGGTTTTTGTTCCATTTGAAGTAATGGACCTTCATTCATTAATGTTATACTTGGATTCACTGCAGGGGAAATAGTTACTTTATTTAATGAAGCTTATACAGTGACTGGAAAATGCCCTTAAAAATGGAGAATATAAAGGGACCACTTTGAAAACTGAGGAAGAAATGTATTACCAGTCATAAGAAAACATTTGCTTCATACCTGGCATTCATTCACAACAGTTGTGTGCGACATTTGTGTAAAAGGGCGTATGGTTATCTTCACACTTCTTGAAGTGTTTCTCTGTGCCAGAGGGCTGTTCAAAAATTCCTTTTGCTGCCAGTAGCCAAGGAGTTATTACCACATTCGGAAACTGCCAGGAAATCTGGGTCCTGTCCTATTTCCCCTGGCCATTCTTTGTACTACTTGTGAGGAAAGGAAATTGTGTCCCCCACTGCACCAGCTCAGCATCACTGAGGGCTCTCTCCATGCTGTGCTCATCACCCCTGCATCCTGCAGCTGTTGGCGTGCTGTGAACCAGCCACAGTGCTCCGAAACCTGCCTGTTGGATGTAGGTGAACATTTATTCGCAGCTGTAAAATAAGCCTTGTAGAGACAAGTGTTAGACATGACAGAGAGAGACAGAAAGAATAAATCCTCATTCTGGGTTAGTAAAAGGAAAGCTTTTTGTTAATATCTGAGAGCCCATGGTTTTGTCTTAGCTACATTGCAATTATCGTCCTGCCTGAAGCTGCTTCTTTTCTAGACAGACTTATACCAGGATCAGCATCAGTATATTTAGCAAGAGATCCACTGGCCAAATTCATTTTGCTTATGCCAAACCAAAGTAAACAAGAACGGCCTTAACTCTTACAAAGTAGAATTTTGGGAATGGTATCATGTCTCAAGTTGAATTGCTACAGCTGTCTCAAAATATGTGGCTTTGGAAAGAAAGAACATTTTTCACATTGGCTGTACTGAGCTAATCGCCATTCTCTTTACAGCTATAAAGATTTGCATTGTCTTGCTCACATCTGTGTTTTCTGAAGCACAGCATCCTTATGGTTTTCTAAGAACTGGTGCAGTAAAATAGTATTTCATTTCAGTAGTTGAGAAAGACAAGTCTCAAGCCTTACTAGAGTGAAAGTCCCTGTACTTTTACATAGAGATTTGATTGATGAATGAAGTAACCTGTATTTCATGAAACTGCTCTTCAAGAGGGAATGGGACAGACTGCAGAGTGGATTTTTTGGCCTTAAAGTCAGCTTGATGAAGACAAGGCAAGGTGACAGAATGAATGGCACAACCAAATCCACTATTACTATTGCTTTTTTGGTTCAGAATACAAGTCCAGTAAAGACAAAAAATACTTTAACTGAATAGCAGATTAAAGTAGTTCTGCCATAATCCCTTTTTTAAGAGGTAAGGGGAAGTGATTTTCCTTCTCCCCAGGAGGTAAGAAGGCCATGCCTGCTAAGGCTGGGTGCAAAAGACTGAATGTCATCTCTGAGAAAGTAGGCAGGAGTCAAGTAAATTTGCCAAATATGCTCAAACTAGAGCTGTCATTTGTCTTTGACTGAACAGATGGAAATAGAGAATGAAGACCATAGCCTTCAAATGTCATTGGGGAAAAAAAAACAGCTAGAAACAAAAAGCCCATCTAGGAAAAGAAGCAGCATGATAACCTTAGGCCTCGTGTTTGTCTAAAATTGGAGGACTGATCAGACAACTATTTCAGGTAGATCTTGTACATGTGTATGTTACTGATGAAAGGTAATTTTCACAGTACAAGTATTTTATGACTAAGATAAAATTGCCAGTATTTTTGGTAAGTGACTAAGCTGTGGTCTGGGAAAAGAATCCATGGCAGCAGCAGAATATTCCTGTACATAGTATTTCATTTTAATGGAATTGAAATGATGAATTAAAGTAACTGACACCATAATTTCTTTCATTGTTTTGGATCTTTTGACACATTTTCTTCCTGTGAGACTACACACAAGGTTTGAATTGAGTTCTCAAGTATTTAGGTACCTCAGGTTTTGTACATACTCACTTTGAAACATTTGAACCTATATTTTCATCTTAATATTTTCATTCCAATCACATCAGGATAGTATCCAGACATGCAGATTGTCCAAAACTATTGCATATTTTTAAATATTAAAATTGCTGTGGAAGTTAATATGTAAGTTTAGTACAAGGCTGGAAAAAATGTGGGGCATAGTAAAAAGAATGATAAAGAGGACAAGGAATTTGCAAATGAACCTGACCGGAGTGTCAAATTGGGAAGTGTTGCACTGCAGGGAGTTTACTTCTGAAGCTTTTGTGGAAATGGTCCTGAGACTTTTTGTGTAATAATATCACTACTGATATTGGTAAATATTATGAGTGTGCTTGTGAAATTTGCTCATATAGGCAGAAAGACATCAATAATACAGAGAAGGAGTGGGGCATCATATAGGAGATGGCAAATAATGGCTGTAGTAATTGAAAGGCAGTTAAATATTAGGTGAGGGTCACTTATTAACATTATTTTTCTGCTATAAAATCTCTTCCATTCTTGTATATTTTTGCCTTTATTAATATTGGATAGTCTATATTTTGTTTTGCCAGTGGTTAATTTTTAATTATTTTTCACATCACATCCATTAGACAAACTCTTTTTTAACACAACTGGAAAAAGGTAAAATTATTTTTTCATTAAAAATAACTTCAAAACAGAATTACCTTAAACATGAGAAAAGTATTACTCACTGAATTGTAAACCTCCGCATGCAAGAATTTATAATGAAAGCTGAAAAATATTTCAGCTTTTATAACACCAGCAGCCAACCTAAAAGGAGTTGAATCATCTAAAACAGATGCTGCCTTGTGATGGAAGATAGATTGGCCTGTGAGCCTGAATAAACTTCGTCTCTAATTAGTATGCAAATCTCACCTGCTCCAGGGCTCTTCCTCTTTCAAAAACTATGATCTAGTTATTTTGTGTTTTCTGGTGAGTAATCTCACCCAGGAGGTTTCTTTTGCATTCCAATTTTCTTCATACCTGTAATTTTTTAAGTATGCTGTACTCTTTTAGGTCAATATTTTCTTCAAAGCATCAAGATGAGAAATGTTGACATTCCAGAAATTAAAAGAAAAAAAGACGAAACAAATGCAGACATTTAATAACAAAATTATTTTTGCTTAGTCCTATAGGGTAAAATTCTCTTTTGCAATGCATGCTTACTTATATCTAAAATCCATAAAAAAATTACAAAGAGGACTATAGATGTTAAATATAAATTTCATTCATCTGGTAAGCATTTGACTTGATTAGCGGAATATTTAATACCAGAATGTTAAATAGCATATAAAAATGCCTTTAAAATTCGATCTTAGACTATTAAAAATAGTGGTGGTTTTCAGCAGAAGTCGGATCCCACTTCTAAGTATCTGTAAACTTCTGAGACTCAAACCAAATTCCTTTTTGCTTCCCTTCCTTTTTTCCTGACGCAATTCCTTGTTGTCTGCATAGAACATAAAGGAAACATCTAAACAGCTGGATTTGGTTCGGGATGTGGATCTTTTGAGGGATATATTCATATCATCCACCTTCAGACAATTCCTTTCAGGACTCTGCCTTCTAAACAAGCAGCCCTTTTTCTGTTCTCTAGATAAGAAAGTTAGTTTTCTAGGTTTTAATGGTCAAAATCTTCATAATCTGACCCCCTTCCATTATGCAGACAAGTCCCTGCATAGTGGAAGTCCCACAGGAATTCAATCCCTGGGACTGAATGCGTGTGCACGTTGGCACTTGGCTGCACGCAGGCGCCGGGATCAGGACCTGCGATGGCAATTCCTGCGTGTTTAGAGGGTTCTCCAAGTGCAAGGAAGAACAAGACTGTACATTACACTGCGTATATTTAATGGTGTAAGATCTCTTCTGCGAAATGCTTGAAGTGGTTTAGCTACTCTTGTTCCATATGTGTAGCTCCTCCTTGGTGGCCTTGAAATAATGAAAAAGGAATTAAATACACCTGTATTTTATTTTCCAGCTATGTGCAGGGGGCATCCTTGGACAAGTCACATAGATGTAGAGCCTGAAAAGTTTTCAAAGTCTCCAATTAATTCCAAAGGCATCTTTAAAGGTTTGGGCTTTAATCTTCCTAGCCTTTGATTTCCTTAGCTCTAAGATGAAAATGTTACTATGCACATATCTCTGCAGCCCTTTGGAGACTCTTGGATGAAAGGTCCTGTAAGACTGTAAACCATGTTTTTATTATTTTCTTATTGGTCACTAAAGGGAATTTTGCATGGAATATATAAGCATTTTGACATACAGGGGTTTGCAGAGTTTATCAGAATCAAGAAATTTGCCCTATATATTTATGTAACTATCATGAAATAAAAGCACCAAATGTAAATAATGCATGAAAATATTTAAACTTTTTCCCTACAATTTTCTTATTATTTGATCTGATTGGATGGGTAATTGAACCTCTTCTGAGAAAAGTCTCAGACTCCCAGGAATCGTGCTTTTCAGTAAAAGTTAACGATAGGAAAATATTTAAGCTTTAGGGAGTTACCTGTTTCTAGTTCAGCACTAAGAGGTGGAACCAGCAATCTTGTTTGTTAAAGACAATTAACAGAAATATATTACGAGTGCCAAACTATAAAATTGGTTGAGACAGAGAAAAGTTGAAGAGAAGCTGTAAGCCCAAATAATCAAGAAAGAGAAAGTTCTGCATCACCATTTCCAGAACGATCGCTATGATTTTGATTTAGGGCGTAAGAATGCACAGAAATTGGTGGAAGCTTTGTTTTTAAGTGACATATAAGTGTGAAAAAAATCAGGCTGTGCTCTTCAATGGCAACCAGGTAGATGGCAGGTCGTTGCCAGCTGTAATACACTGGCCTGGGGGAGCATGTCCAGAGCAGTGTGTGATACCCTGGGGGTTCCTCCTGCTTCTGGATGCACAAGTCCCTGCTGTGGAAGAGATTTATTTCTCTCATCTCACTATCTTGCTTGCAGGTTAACTCTGTGCAGCCTATTTACAGGGCCATTTTCCTGCTGTGCTCACTAGAGGACAAAGCCAAATTTGAATCAGAAAGTTATAGATCATCAAATCTTATTTCACATACTTAAGTCTCTACCTTCCTTTCAAAGCCTTTCTCAGGCGTGTTCAAAAGCTCTTCAGAGATAGCAAGGCTTTCTCAAGTTTGTGTTTCAGTTAAGCTAAGCTAAATTTCTAGTCAACAAATGCTAAAACTAGCATGAACCCCACCCACCTCAGAAACAGTGCACAACCCAGGCTGAGTATTGGGACAGGAAAAAGTCATGAAAACGTATTCCCATATACTGATATACTTCAACTGAGCTGTCTAAAAATGCTTTCCAACCTCTTATTTTATCACTGGAGGTGAAACTCAAACATTTCATATGAGACAGTATCAATTTTAGTGGATACATTGAAATTTGTGTGACAATTATGGGCTAAATGTGATGAAGGAGAAATACCTCTTTAGGCAGAGTAAAAAAGATGCCTCTGCTATGCTCAAAGAGATGGAAACTCCGAAAGTCCTACCAGTTTTAACTCTTGGTGTCAAAATAACTTAAGCCTCCAGACTGGCAAGGTACTATTTTAAAAATATTCATTTTCATATAAGATTTTATTAGTTTTAAAAATTAATTTCTGGAAAGAAGTAAATCTCAAATCTCAACGTTTTTGTGGCATTTTGAATAGTTTGGTACTTTTCATCATTTTGTTTCCTGGCTTAGTCCTGTGTTCCTGTTTGTCAAATTATTTTCATTATGGTAGCCTTTTATAAAAAAAAAAAAAAGGCTTATAAAATCAGGTTAGGGCAATACAGATACAAGGAAATCTAAAGAAAAACCTACAAGAACATTTATCTGAAGGTCTAGGAATAATTTGCACTAATGCACTAAAATTTTCAATGTGTAATTCAGGAATAAAAAGAAGAGGTTGAAGTAAATTTACTTGTCAAATTAATGATGAGAAAGCAATATTCAAGAGAATGCAATAAATTACTTTTTCAGTTCATTATTACAAATATATCTAAGGACTTAACATTGTTGGTTGTAATTCTGACTCAGCAGATTAGGGTGAGTATATTACCTTTGAAACGTTGTTAACAGAAGCAAAATTCTTTGTACTTTGTTTCTTTCATTCCAGGCTTCTTTTTTCCTATCCATCTCCAAAGGGTTGAGCTCAGAAGGAATGATGAAATGACCACACATCCTGGCAGATTTCTGCTTCTTTCCCTTTCTGTCTCACACAGATCATTGAGAGAGAGCTGCTCTTGAAGCAGGTTTCTCAGGCAGATATGAGACCAGAGCAGGTGTTAACAGAGCAGACAGCGATGCATATACTTTTTTTATTATTATTCCATTCTTTTAAATTTTTTTTTATTGTGAAACAAGCTTCTTTGACTTAAGGTGACAATATCTTCTATCTAGTGAGCTGAGCCCTCATCATCTTCAAAGGTGCACAGGGGTTGGTTGAGTTTAATCAATTTAATCCATAAACCTTTTTAATTTAAACACTTATTTTCTATAGATAGGGAAGAAAGAGTGAAATCCCCTTTTAAAACAGAAATTTCTGAATTTGCCAGTCATTTTTGTGAATGAAAAAAATGAAAAAAAGAATTAAAATGCCTATAGGGAGTGTTTATTAAAGTTACTTATATTCAGGAAGAAAACAAACCAAGGAAATTATTTGATGCAAAAGGAATGAGACAAAGTAGCAGGCTTTGCTACTTAAAGAGACTTTTCAATTCACTTAATGAAAATCAGAATAAAATGGTTGCTGCCAAAGAGGATTTATGCAACTCCTTTGAAAATGGCATTGAAAAATTGTCACTTTGACAAAGTTTCAGAAAACATCAACATCCTCTCTGCTGCAACACACACCTGCACCCCATTTGTTCCTACCAAAGCCAGAAGGAGACCTGAACATCACAAGAAACTAATTTCTGTCAGCTAAAAGTACTATGTGAAGATACAGAAGCAATTTCATCCAAAAGATACCACAGTTTCTGCTCTAAAGAACACATTTGCCAAAAGCCTTGCAAGCCCTATAATTTTCCAGTTTCTGTTTGGGAAATGTTGACTTGAATATTAAAATTTAAACTTCTCAAACAAAATCTCTTTAAAAAAAAACACTTATATTTTTGTAAGCAATGTCCTGATCTCATTTGCTTGATATGTTTTCCCTGTGTACTCTGATTTAGACGAACAACCAAAAGACCTGGCACATATTTTTGGCTTCATTCTTTTTCATTCTAGCCAAGTTCATCTCTATGACACAAAACTGTTGAACAAAGAAGCATCATTTTCAAATATTCGCATGGGAAGGAAATGTTGTTTTCCTTGTGTGGGCTTTTATTTATTTTTTTTTTTTTAATTTTTGATGTTCTGGTTTGCTGTACAGTTATAATCTCTCCTGCTTTGTAGGGTGCATGTAATAAATGGGGTTTGAAATTCCTTAAACACTTTAGCTCCGCTTCAGCTATTAATCTCAGCAGCCATTTATTGGTTTGTATTCTGCAAAGCAATAGAGATTATCCTTTAATTAATTCCATTGAGGGGTTCAGCTGCCATCATCAACCACAATATGGATTTTAAAATTAATCTTGTTGGGTAAGTATAATGCAATCTATTATAACATTTATATTAAAATGCAAGTAATAATACTAGAAATCCTGTGCAAGGAAATAATATATTTATATGTGTGTATCTCCCAAATGCATTAATTAGTATTATATTAGTATAAGAACATTAGTGATTAGCATAATACATTTTCATATTTTCAAACCCTTTTACATATATTTCAGAATCCATCAGAAAATAAACAGATAATGTTTTCTTAATTCCTACATAGATAGCTGTCTTAAAAATTATGAAATTATATCTTACATCTAGATATATTAAAAATATATCATGGATCTTTAGAACTCTGCTTGAGATCTAACTTTCTCACCAATTTGTTTCTATTATTGTAGGTTAATCAGTTCTAATAATGCATATTTGTGTATGTGAACTTCTTGATATTATGAGTACATGAGGGAAAGCATGAAATACTGCCTAAAGTATTTCATGATGTTTTGATCTCAGGAAGCTGAAAATGCTTGTCATGAGCACTTTTTCTGTAACAGGACTGATTATGTTAGAAGACCAGTTAAGTGGGGTGTTTTCTCTAGCGTGACACTAAGCTGAGATTAGCTGTTGTTTTGGTTCAAAACTAATTTGTGTGCTGATAGCGTTGGTGCCGGCACAACGTTTGACTTCCAGGACAATGCTGGAAAATTTACTCTCTTTGATCCTGTTAGGTGTTAAGATTTCAGGCATACCTAAATTGTAATGGAGGTAGCAGAAACAAGTCAGGAGGTAAGATGGCTCTTTCACTCTCACACAGGCTAAAGTCAGGAGATGGGCAGATCTCAAATTTCAGATCAGTTCAAGCTGGCAAACTAAGGTATCATTATCAATGCTGTTCTTTTCCTAAGAACTGCTTTCAGTAGGATTTCTTGCAGATAGGCGACTTTATGCTTAGAAATTAACCAGTGTCTCTTCTCTCTAAAAGTCCTCTATTATTATCATTTTAGTTAATTAATTAATTAGAATCCTCCAGACAATCTGAAGAAATGGCTTTATTAAACTCCTGAACACTGTAAGATACTGCAATGCCTCTTTGTGGAGTCAATGTAAATCCTAATATTTCATTGATCTGGGCAAAGAAATGCAGAGTTTAAAACGTCAAAGTTTAAAGTCTTGTATACCAATTTTAAATTTTTGGTTATACAAATCAGAGATGATAAGCTATTTTTCATCTTAATAGATAGACATTTCTGTGATTAACTAATTAACAGTTTATGGTATGATTCCAATATATAAGTTTACTTCTGGCATTGTAGGTCCAGTGTATCGATCAAGCAGTTCAGGGACAGAAGCAGAGTTCTGTGTTTACTGAAATTTTATTAAATGTGCTGCTTTGAGAGTTTGTAGTGGATAACAGTAGAAATTGCAACTGCTCAGTGTCCCAAAGAAGCTCATGTAGCACTGTATAGCCTAGAAGCTTAAATCCTCACTCCGGGCTGGCATAAAAGCAGACTCACACCGGCTACACAGACTCTTCTTTGCACTCTGTGTGTCACTGATGTGGTTGTGCTGTGAACAGTGTCGCACTATGGCAGCAAAATCCTGTTCCAGTGAAAGCAGCCCTGGGAAGGCACGTGTGTGCCCAAGCAGCCAGCTGAGACAGGGAGTTGCCAGGACAGGCTGTTTAAATGCAAACCAGCCCACAGGAGCTGCCGCTCCATCGCTCAGGAACCCATACTACAGCAGTCACCACCCAGGCTGAATGTGCTCACTTAATAGGAGATCCAGGACATGAGGTTGTTCCCAAGAGCACATCCATGGTTCCACTCCTCCACAGAGTCAGTCAATCAGGATGTAAAAAACCTCTGAGATCATTGAGTCCAACCTATGACTGAACACCACAATATCAACTAGACTGTGGCACCCAGTACCACATCCGATCTCTCCTTAAACACCTCCAGGGGTAGGAACTGCACCAGTTCCCTGGGTAGCTCATTCCCATGTCTAATCAACCCTTCTGCAAAAAAATTCTTCCTAATGTTCAACCTAAGCCTCCCCTGGTGCAGCTTAAGACTATATCCTCTTGTCCTGTCACTAGCTGCCTTCCTCTGGTTGTTGACATAATTAACTCCAGAAAAACAGCATGTAAAGGTGGAAACATATCCATCAGGACCTGATTAATGCTTGTAAATGAAATTATCATTTTAATTTTTTTAATAGACAAAATATAGTTTGTGACCTGTGAATTTAAATAGGACTTATTTAGGGGGGGGGGGCTGTTTTTGTTTTGTATTATTTAAATTGTTTTTTTCCAGTGTCATTGTTTCCTCTTAGACCTCTCAGTTCATGAAAAGCATCTAGGTTCTGCAGGATGTATTATAGAGAAATGGTAATAACTACTTTAGAAATCAAAAATTGCTCTCAAAGCATTGACTGTGATCATATTTCCATAATTTCTGTTTTACTCTATGCAATAGCAGTTATAATTTTTTGACTCAGACTGCTCATATATTTTCAGTTAACATAATATGGTGATATGTTGAACTGAAAAAACACTGGATCTACAGATAATGTGATTTGTATTGAACCCTTAATGCTAATATATGGTACAGGTCAGAAGATTGTTGCTAGATTATCGTAATGACTCACAGTAGCTGTGGAGTCATAATAACATATATATGTAAGTAGTTTATCATCTGCACTGACTATTAATATTAATTCATCTGATAATTGAATGAGAAGCAAACCCAGTTCACTGAGTATGAGGAATTGGAAACATGGTTCAAAGCCTCTACAGTCAAATTGTCCAGGAAGAGACACAATATACCCAATTTATCAATGCTGGGTTTGTTACATTCATTAATTATTTAATAGAAAAAAATTGACAGTTTAATGATAGTGTATAGTTGGACTTTAGTGAACCTATGTATTAGGGATTCTAGCCAATAAGAAATAATAATTTCTTGTCTCATTTTTATCTGTAGAAATTTTTACATCTGAACAAAAGCATAATCTTTTAAAACCAAAAGCTATTATAGGCCTTAGAGGTTCATATTCTTACCTATGATGGACCCTGTAGTAGCTTGTTATCATTCTCCTGTTACAGTATTGAGTGACTAATCAAATGAAAAACTTCATTGCTACCT
>WAAG01039610.1:151813-199406 GCA_013390105.1 Tichodroma muraria | reverse complement strand
CTTCCCATCAACCCGACCACAAAATGCATGTCACATAGGATTCACCTTTTCCTCTTAGATTAGATGCTCCTGAATGGTCAGATGGAAGCTTTTATTTTCCCCACCCGGTTTGTTTTGGTTTTGGGTTTGTGTTTTGAAGAGGGGCTGGGAAGCTAAATAGACTTGATTATTGGAATTTGACTTCATAGCTGATATGCATGAAGAAAACAAACAGAACAGACTGTTACAGCAAGATAATCCCTCTGACAATTAAAACAAGGCTGATTTGGGAAAACGTACACACCCAAAAGTGCCATTTATGCACTGGGTACTTCACGTGATGTTCTGTGCTCGTATAATTGATGATAGTGCTCGGTGTAGCTCTGTGCATGCAGGAGATAATTTATATTGAATCTTAAAATTCAAATCAGCTTCCTGCAATTGAACATGGAGTTCATACATGGAGTGCTTTTGGTTTTTCACTCAGAGATGAAGCAGGGTGAAAACCTTTTTTTGTTAAGGAGCGGTGACATCCTAAACAGACCTTTAGTAAGACACAAAAACATCGCTGTGATTTAACTCGTTAAAGGGAGGAAATTGGGTAATCTTTTGGCATAAGCTGCTCTAGCTTGTGTGCTGACACTGCTTGGAGAGCATACATGCTTCAGGTTGTTCAGATGAACTTTTGGCTCAAATACCCACTTGGTTCATCAGGCTCCAGTCTGCCTTTGCAAGCAGTGTGACTCACTGGGGGAGGTGTGCCATCAGTCATACCAAATGTTGCCTCCTGGTCCTGGGGAGGTGTGAGCCTCCTGTCTGAACAGCCTGGACATATTTCAGTGTTTCCTGAAGATATGTTTACAGAAAGAAAGCTTTTTAAGTGTTGATAGTTTTCGTCTTTTGGCTATTAAGCATGTTGCATACTTTTTGTCAGCACAGTGTTCTCGTACCAATAAGGCGTTTTATCTGGCATTGACAGGTGTCTGTTTCTTTCACAGAGAATCGCATGAATGTCTTGCGTGCACATCTTTGTATACCAACTCAGAAGCTGAGAATGGCATTTGTTAAACACACATCTTTTCTACCCACTGTTCTTTCCAGTTTCTGAAAGACTAAAGAGACACATTCTTTGTTAACCCAAAAATGAATAAAGTTTTGAAGACATATAAATGTATACGTGTGCTTAGGGTAGAAGCGAACAATTCTATAAGATGGAGATTAATTTTTTTATTTTTTTTTGAAATTCCATCTACCCTCTGTACTTATTTGTTGGCTTTATGTGCAGAAGAATTAGCTAACCTAGGTGAAAAAGCTGCCAGGGTTTGGGTATGTTTTTTTGGAGCTGAGGGAGTCTAATTTGAACCTTACAGAGCAACACTGAACATCGTAGTAACATGCTGTGATTCAGTGCGTATCAGTTCATAACTACCTCTGAGAAACTGCTCTGAGTATGAATTAAACAATACTTTTAAAATGTTTTATTATATTTAGTTCTCTACAGTGCATACCGCTGGCAAAGGTTAATTGGTTTGTGTAGTGCTAGAAATTATAGTCCTTGATACATCTGCTAGTCTGAGTTAGCACAAGAGCTGCAAGATCTTTGCTAAGGATCTAATAGCTAATTTGAATGCCTCAACCCTCAAAAGAAGTGCAGAATGACTCTGAGTTTAATCAGGGTTCTCTCTAGAGCAGAACTGGACAGTGGATCCAAACTAGGTCAGTTGTTCCATGACACAGATTTTCATCCAGTGGAGACAGAGTTGCTACCAAAGTAGTTTTGCTAAGAGCAAAGTCCCCCAACTTCAAAAACTTGGGAACACAGCAGAAAAGAATGGTACTTTCATCCAGGTCATGCATTTTTACATTTTTCCCTATTTAATAAGCTAAAGCCTGGAGATGTAAAATTTGGTGCATGTATTAGGCAAGTCTTTGGAGTTACTGTAGGTCTTCAAAACACGAGGGGTTTGGGTTCAGTGGTTTCAATTTTTTTTATTTTAATACTCCTTTACATCTAAAGGTTGTGCTTCCAAATCCCCACTGAAAACCAAGAGAAACTTTGATCATAGGCATGGAACACTGGTAGGGTGTTTGCTCAGGGAGCAGAGTGGGCGTTCTCTTACGGGACATGGAAATGAATGCCCAAGAAAAACATTCAGGGGACAGGCTTTTTTCTGCCCTGTTTAAATGGGGAAACCCAGCATGCTGGCCTCCAAATTTTAATACCTTTAGATAAAAGTTAATAATGCATATGTATGGAATGCACTGGGGTGCTCTCCTGCCTGCTTATAGAGCTGAGATCTGAGTGCTGGCAGGTACCTCTGCTGGTCTGAGGACCTTTCTGAATTAGGGCAATAATTCTGCTGCTGCTTCAAGAAGTCTTTTCAGCTGCTCACAGGGAGCTGCACTGCTCTAGGTTGAGGCCACAGTTTCGACCTGGTTACTTTCACCACCACTCTTTTAACATTACAGTTTAACACAGCTTTAGTCTGCTGCAGTAGCTGGTGGACTTGCTACAGTTTAAGACCTGATTCTCCCAAAGGCTCCTGTGGCCAGTTTCCGATGGGATTTCTGAGCTGGGGTAGCACTGGGAATAAGCCTGTGATTGAGAACGCTCAATTTTTATAGAAGTCTTTTAATTTGTACACATATTACTTTGTACACAGATATTGTACTCATCTGCATTTTTTTCCCCCAAACTTCAAGGACACCAAGCTTGGGCTTGCTTACCCACTGTAAGGGAGTAGATGTTCTCCTCTGAGATTCTTGTGCTTCTCTACCCAGCAGCAGGATTTTTCCAGAACGGAATGAAGGTACAGAGCAGCACAATGTGCAGGGCTCGTTCAAGTGCTGAGATAGCATCAGAACACAGCTAAAGACTCCCAGCGCTGCCCAGGCATGAATGAAGCTATTAAAGGAAAAGTGTCCAAGTGTGACTGCCTTTGATCCAAGCTTGGTGAGATCTGGTGGAACTGACAGCTGTTTAATAGGAAGCAATCATGTTTGATTCTACCTGGTTCTTTCTCAGCTACTTTTATCTTAAGTAATTTAGAGAAGAATTTTATGAGTAACAAGTATGCACTTAGCAGTGGTTAACATAACCTCAAATGCACAGGTCACTGCTTGTATCTACAAGCTCAAAAAGCAACTTGAACTGTCACTGTGCATTTTAGTGCCATACAAAATTTCTTAATGTAAGCCAGGAATTAAGACTTACTGTAATTTAGGCTTTGGTCCACTTTTGGAACTCTGGTCTCAAGAGCCTCATCTTCTCAATCAAGGAGTGCCGTGAGCATTGAATTGATTTTCTGCTCTGGAAGGGGTATTTATTCCTAATAACTTTTAGGCACAGGGTCACCTGCTGCAATTGATGTGATACACACACCTAGTTCTGCAAATCTATACTTAGAGGTACCTCTAGGCAGACTGTCTGCAAATCTATACTTAGAGGTACCTCTAGGCAGGCCTTTTATAGTGAAAAGGACTTAACTGGGCGAAATGTGCTAATCTTTCCTGAACCAGGGAAATGACTAGTATTCTCCCCATCCTTATGCCATCATTATGATCTAGTGTTTTCCCTTCATAAATGAGAACAGTAGCCTTGCCTCTGACCTCCATTAGTGTGTATCATAAAAGCTGCCTTTATAATATGCTCTTCTGGCAGACCTCATTCCCTTGCAACCTGTTCCTTGGTGACAGTTCAGGGGAATGTTATGGATTGCCATGGAACTTATCAAATGTATGTGATAACCCCGTTGATAGAGGCTGCCTGAGCCATTATTAAGCACATATTGGATAGCCCATTTGTTATTATATAAACTCTTTAAAATAACATTAGTAGGAAAATAGTTGGGTGAAGTCAGATGTTGCTGGGTCCTGTTGTAATGGGTGAAACATGCAGCTCTCAGAGCTGGGATTTGGAGAAAAGGAAGCTTTGATCATAAGCAGAACAGGGTGAAAATGTCCAGCTGTTGTGGTGTGTTGTATTAAGTGCTGGTCCATCCCTGAGTATCTAAGAAGGAGGAACTCCAAGCAGAAATGCTGCTTGTATGGAGCAGCATCTCTTCATGACTGCATGTCTTTGAAGTGATGGACACAGCTTGTTTCTACTTCTAGCTGCATAATTTTGTAGCTATTTCCATATCATTTAGTGTTGCAGAATGTCATGGAGCAGTGAAACAAGAAGCAAACAAGTACAGAACAGTACCTGACATAAAATACTGGACTGTACATGCATTCAGAATAAGAATCTGAGTTTTCCCTTCCACTGTAAGTTGCTGAAAGAGTTGCCAAAGCTAATAAAGTACTTCACGAGTGTGTGGAGGATTTCCTATTGTTGCCATTTTAGCTTTTTTCCATGAATATGGTGCCAGCTACTACCTAACTACGTATAACCTTGAGAAAATCACATTATAAGCTGTCCTCAAATTTCCCTGATTTTTCTAATATGGGAAATATATTTTTTTCTTTCACAGAAATGTTGTGAAATAACTTTTTATATATACACACAGAGAGAAGAGTTAAAATGGTATAAAACACATGTTCTCTTGGCACAATTTATTTTGTGAGAACAGAAGGAAGCAGTGTGAGTAATGAATCAGGGATTGTATTGACCTGACTGTCACTGTGACGACCTATTAAAATCTAGGATGTTTTATCATTCTCTGAAATTGGATTCAAAATCTATATGTAGCTAAGGATACAGTTATTAAATATTGTGCTGGTAATGCTCACATATGTGAACAGCAAATGTGTTGGAGATCACAGAACCATGAAGTTGCTGAGGCTGGAAGTCACCTGTGGAAATCATGTGGTTTCTTATATTTAAATGGAGTTTCCTGTGTTTCAGTTTGTACCTGTCGTGGTTTAACCACATCCCCTTCAGTGGGATGGGGGAGAGAATGGGCGAAGACAACTTGTGGGTGAAGGCAGTTTAATAGGGAAAGAAAGGAATTCATGAAGCACTTGCCACAGGCAGGTGCTCAGGGATCCTTGGGAAGGCAGGGCTCCATCCCGTGTGATGGTGGCTGGGGAAGGCAGATGCCCGAATTCTGAGCATCCCCTCCTCTCCTCCTTCCCCCAGCTCTGTGTGCTGAGCATGAGGGGTGTGAAATACCCCTCGGTCAGCGAGGCTCAGGGGTCCCAGGCATTCCCCCAAACTCCTTGTGCCCCCCAGCCTCGCTGGTGGGGTGAGGAGCGGGGGAAGCCTCAGTGGTGTAAGCCCTGCTGAGCACTGACCGAAACACCCCCGTGTGATCGACACTGTTTTCAGCACAATCCAGAGCCCATAGCTTATCTGGGAGAAAATCACCTCTCCCAGCCCAAACCAGCAGCGTGGCCGTCCCCTCCTGCCCTGGCACTGGGCAGGGAGCAGCCTTGGCCCTGGGGGTGCAGCCTGGGGTGCTGGGAGTGCTCAGGTGTACTGAGGACAGCACTTGCCTCTTTTCAGCTGTGTTTTGCTGTTTCCGCTCTTCTAATCTGTCCTTCCCTCCAGACCGTTCTAGTCATAGACCAGTTCTGTTGGCTGGCCTGGGCTGTCAATATTAAGTATCAAGACACCAGTAATAGTAACTTTTTTACTAAGCTCTGCATTTCCTGGAAGAGATTTTCTATTGTGGCAGAAGTGCCGGGCGTGGCAAATCCTGCTTCGGTAAGGCAGAATGAAGTTGCTGTGGAGTAAATCTCATTTAATGCTTTCAAACGTAAGAGCACATTGCTATTTTGATACATATGGACAATAAATCAGGTCTCATGAAGCTGTTATCTGTCTAAGAATAGCAAAGTATAAAGAGAAACAAAATTAATTCATACTGCACATAGATTTACGTGTTAGCCCTTCCTGATATCCAGGATCTTTTTTTCTTTTACAGTGAAATGGCTTTTCACAATTGCTCAATAATCAGTTATTATTCTAGAAGGTCAGTGATACTGCTTATAGCTCACAAAGTAGCGGCTTGATATGTTCGCTTCTGTTCCATAGGCCTGCTTTATGCTTCCACTCAGAAAACTTGGGGGGCAAGAACACTGTTTCCTTGGCTGTCTAGAGTACACTGGGCATGGTTTTTTAATTTTTATTGGAAATACAAGCAATACTTCTGGCTTACCTGTCTCCATATGCCTGCTGCTTGTTGAAATTAGGGAATTCCTCCTTTATTAAAGCACTTGTCTTGGTTGACTGCATGCTCAGTAGCAGCCGTGGTGGACTCCGTGGCATGTGCTGGCCCAGGATGGTGTCAGGCCCATGTGCTGAGCTTGATTTTAGTGCCGTCTGGAATTTGGACTGTGCCTGTGATAGCCTTCAGCTGAAGGTGCTGTTTTCATCCTTGAAAACAGGAGTCAAGTTAGATGGTGATTTTTCAAAAGGAGCAAGCTAAATCTAAGTTTATACGTACTTAAATTCCCATTATTTGAATTGGTTGACTGCTTCACTAAATATTCCGAAGTCCCACTAGCAGAGGATGTTCAGCAGTTTGCAGTTACAAGCACTTGGATGCCAATGTCATGGTAACCAGGCTCGTTTGGGTACCTTGCTTGGCAAGATCTTTGTAGGTCTTTTCTCTTGGGCTCTGCCTTATATAGTTAACATAGAAAGCAGAACACAAAAGAGAAGATTTCACAAAATTAACATCTCCTGTTAACAGTAGGGTAGGGATGCGTTGTCCTCCATGGCATCATCTGCTGCTGACATTCAAGCAGTTCTAATTACTTTAATGACTCCCCCTGGTCCCCTCTGTAACTGCTGGATGATGCCTGAGGACACTCTTCAGAGGTGGGAGAATAAACCCAGGGACCAACCAGAGAGTGAAGCTGCTCTTCTTGCTGGCAAAATAATTGTTCCTCTGAAGGTCTGTGGAGTTAACAGGCCAGGAACTTCCCTCTTTGCCAGTCTCCTTTCTCATCCTGCTTTTAGGGAATGCTTGGACCTCAGAATTACTTTAGATTCAAGAATGAATGCAAACTCTTTGCTGTCTTCTGTTTGTTTCTTTTACACACATATATATCTATAATTCATTCTTTTAAGTAACTGTAATTTACTCATGATAATTTTTTTTGAGGAGTTTGGCTGTGAAGTTTTCCTGTCAAACTCTGTAAAACGTCTTGATAGTTACCAGTTTCCATTTTTCATCCCATTTTTATTTGGTGAGCTACAAACACCCGAGATTATTTGATCGTTGCATCTGGTGGGAGAAGATTGACATATTTTCTTGGGATCACAGGCTGAGTTTTGACTTTCTCCCTTTTTGTAGTCTTAGTGCTCACGATCTTGATATGCACTTCCGTAATGGACTTGTACATTATTATTGGTGTTCTTTGATACAAAAGAAATTCAATACCTCTGAGGCTATAAATATCATTGATTCACTCCAAACAGAGAAAGATACTGCAATATTTTTTAGATTATTAAGACTTTTCCATTTTCTCTCTGATGGGGAAGAGTTATGAATTTGGTAATCATTATGCCCTAGGTAACTGAAGTTACACAATCAAACTCTCTCTTTAAAGCGTAATTATGATTGTTTCCAACGTTTAATTCTTTTTCTCTTTCAAAATATTATTTTTAATGCCTTGAGCGGGTTTTTTTGTTTACTGTTTCAAAGAATTGCTCCTGTGGCTTGTGTTACAACAGAGGAGCCTTAGTAGCAGAATAGCAGATTTTATTTCTCACCTACAAAGCTTTAATGGAATTATTGAGCATTTCAAGATGTTGCAATAGGAATCCAAGCTTGAAATAAATGTATGGATTTCTTTTTTTTCCCTATTGAATGACTTGGATGAAAAATCTGTGGATTTCAGTTTCTTGGCCAGCTTGTTTAACAAAATTTCAAAAATTTGGAGGAGATAAAGGTTTTGCAAAGACGCTAGCTTGAACCTTATTAAAATAGCTGTCACTCGTATAAGTGATGTGCAAATGTATGAAATCTTATAATTCTTCCTGGTGTTTTTTCATCAGTCACTAATACATACAGAAATGCACGTAAGGGAGAAGTTCTGTATGTGCATGCACGTAAATTTGAGTCGTGAATGTCAAAATTCCTTCATTTTAGAATTCACTCATGCTTTCAGGAGTTGTGTTTGGGAGGGATGACCTGTGGTACACCTGCCTTGCTCTGTGCTGCTTGGGGGGGATGTTCAGGGTCAGGAGCTGCACAGAGGATGTGTTGCTGACTTTGCACACGGGGTAAAGTTCCTTTGGAACTTTATGGGGACAAAGGTGCAGGTATTAAAAAAGCCCAGGCAGAGTTCATATCTTCGGCTCAGCTGCTGTTCACCAGTCCTGCATCCAAAGTAAAACACAAGTTCTGCTGTGTTTTATTTCAGCTAATGCTTGTGGAGCTTGGGCTGCAGAGAGCTCTCAGGACAGAACTGAGAATGCTTGGACCTCAGAATTACTTTAGATTCCAGAATCAATGCAAACTCTTTGCTGTCTTCTGTTTGTTTCTTTTACACACATATATATCTATAATTCATTCTTTTAAGTAACTGTAATTTACTCACGATAATTTTTTTGTGGAGTTTGGCTGTGAAGTTTTCCTGTCAAACTCTGTGGGGCTGAAGCACTTTCCACAACATCTGCTGCCTGCCCAGCAATGCCTCCCGAACCAAATAATCCCCTGGCAGGGCAAAGTCGGCCATGGAGAAAACAAAACCAGCACTTGTGAGATGTGTGCTGTAAAACCAGCAGCCTCGCTTGCTTTGTGAAGTTCCAGGAAGTTTTCCTGTGGCGGGTGTGCAGCACAAGTTAAAGCACGTTAAATGGTGTGTGGATGTTGATGCTCAGGAGAAAAGCAGCTCTAAAGCCAAAACCCAGGGGGGTGTCTGTGCTCTCCCTTGGGAGTGTTCCCACTGGGAATTTAATGTGCTGCGACTGCTGCACGGTGACTGCACACCATTAGTGGATTTGCCTCAACTTTCCCGGGTGTCCTTACGTTGTTGATGTGACTTTTGGTCCTGCTCTTGGTGCCGCCTGCGGAGTGGAAGCCACGGATTTCCATGGGCAGATCTTACTCTGCAGATCCGGCACCGTGTCGCCCTTACGTGTCAGTCATTTAATTAACCTTTCAAATTGTCTCTTCAGTCCCAGTTAGAAAGGGCAAAGTCCCATGGCCTGTTTTAATATTTAAAATGAGAAACCGATGTTCATCACTGACGCTTCATTTCCTGTAGAATGATGTGCCTCAGAGCCCTTTTATCTGCTGGACCTGATGCGCATGATGATGCCTCTGCCACATTAACACACACTTCTCAGCAGCACTGTTGCTAGTTTGGGCTGATCAGGTTAAAAGAAGATCATCCAGAATATGTTGATGATTCAACATTTATGGATTTTAGCCGTCGCAAGCTCAATATGTTCTCGGCAGGGTATTTGGGGGTAGGGAGGGATAGCAAAAATCCTCTGCTCTGTTGTAGTTCTAATGGGTTTAGTAATGCTCAGTAGAAATGGTATCTTCAGTTTTCTTGGTGCAGACGTTTGTAACAGAGTACCCTGTGCTATAAAGGCAATTAATTGTCTGATGTGCCTACTGTACATCAAAACCTGCTTTTTAATTATGAGCATGAAGCTGGTTGCACAAAGGATCAATTTTTGATTTCCTAAGATACTTAATGCGTTATGAATAGGAAAAGAAGCCGCAGTCAAATTGAGCAACTTGTTCCTGTTTCAAAGTAACTTTCAAAGTTATGAAAATATTTATGTGGAAACTAGTGGTTGTCTGATTACATAAAAAATTGTGGACCTGTAGAAATTAATGGTAGAGAATGATGTTTTGCCCCCCCTAGGAGTTCTATCAGCTCTTAGGCTAGTGACTTCTAGACACTTTTTCCAATTAATCCAATTGAAAACATGAGACACTGGCACATCTCAAAACAGGCATCTAATTTAGGAGTCTGTTGGGGACTGAAGTTATTTAGATAGTCCAGAGAGTTTCCTGAGGACTCTGACTCATTGCTTGGAGGCTGCAGTAGTCAAGTGGAAGCTTGGGTTTCTGTCTGTGCCTCTCAACTTCTCACCCCACAAAAAGGTGTGAGTGCCCTCCTGTGTGCCTGAGGCTGCCTCTCCAAGCTTTGTGTCCATATGGGAATATAAATGATTAATAACAGTGTTTGGCTGATGGTTGGAGAGGAACATTGCTCTAGAGCATGGAAGTGAAATTTGAAAAAAAATATATATATATTGGCATGTGACAGTCTTTTATCAAACTGAAGTCTATGCTGTAGTGGGATTTTGCATGAGATTTGCAAGTGGTACACTAAGAATTAATGTGCTGTTAGGTTTGGGGATAGAGCAGCTTCAAAATTAGTAATAAACATTGAGGGCAAAAATGGGATTTTTAAGTGCTTTATGAACTAATTTTGAAGAAGGATTAAATACTTTGTTTTTAGTTTTACTGTTTCTGTTGGTATAAATCCATGGACAATTTGCCAGCATAGAATTAGAAGTTGATGGAGTTGATTTAACCTGGGAACAAAGTGAGCCAACTGTGGAATAAACTCTGAAAGTACTGAGAAGTGCTCAGCAACATTCATGGCCACGCAGAAAAGAAAATGTATGTGTTTATCCAATTAAAACTGCAGGAATAAATAAGCACTTTAGACACAATCTAATTATCCAGCTGGAATTTGGCCAGGATTCTAGAAGCTGACATCCCTTGAGTCAGAGGTGTCAACAGGGAATTGATAGTGAGGGTGAGAAGCTGATTTCTGCATCCCTCATGTGGGGTGCTGGGCAGTTCTGACAGTGCCCACCACAACGAGCTGCTTCTTTATCCCTGCCCTTCATTAGTGTGCCCTGAAAAAAGCGTGAAACATAATTAAGATAATCCTGAATTATCATTATTTTAAGTGCTGCTAATGGCACTATTGGAGACAATGAGATGAAATAGTATCTAATTTTTCTCGTTAGTATTGTCCTTTTAATTCCTTTTGCATCAAAGGCTTTTTCTGCATAAAATTGCTCTTGAGGAGGATGGGGCTGCATTAAGAGGTATCACAGAGTTTTGGGTTCTTCATCTTCAGGTCTTTAAGGAGGAAAGATTTATTTTATTTTTGAGCTTCTCTGTGGGGCAATCTTTGCAATAGAAAGCCCTGGTTTTAAGAAATAATACCACATATCTATGCTAATAGTGCCATGTTTGTAAGTGTTTTTTCTCAGGCTGGTTTTTGCAGTTACAGCTGTCTCCCAAAGATCAGCTGAGTTACAGAGGGAAAACTGGCAACATTAATTTTTAATGTAATAACTTTGGCTAGAGTTTTATTCCTCAGCAATGAGCACCTATAAACTCAGGGAATGTGTGTCTCAGTAACTAAGTTTCAAGATTTCCTTCTCTCCCTCCCTCCAAAACAGGGGGAGTCAGTGTAATTCAAATGATTTTTATTTTTATGCTTTTCTTTTTTTCCCCTTCTGCTGTTTGGTGTTGCTGACATGCACAAGTGTGTGGTTTTTGGGTCCACTTTTGGATTGCAGCATCGGTAGCTGCAGGTGAGTCTGTGTGCTGTGGTCAGCAAACACAGTTCAGAGCTGTGGTTTCCAGGTGAACCAGTGCATCCTTCACAAGCATTTTTATTTGGCAGCTGATGATGGCTCAAAGTTTGAGGTACAAAACCTAATCTGCATTTTTTTGGGCTCCCAAGGCGGCATCCTGCCTGCTCCAGCCCTTTGGATCCCTGTGGCTTGGTCATCAATACAAGCATTTAGTTGCTTGCCTTGCTGTTCCTGCTGCTCTGTGGTCCTGGTGGGACTGGGAGGAATCCTGAACGCATTCCTGTGTCCCCCATATTGAAGGGCTGTCTGCTGCAGGATCTGAGGTGCCAGTGAGGCACTGGTGAAATGAGATGAAGTTGTGCTCACAGTCACTGCGTCAAACACAGAACTGCTCCCCAGGCTCTCTTGGCATTCACCTGCCAGAGATGTGCACCAAGTACTGGAGTATCTCTGTCTGATATTCTCAAACCCAGGCTTTTGTGCATCTGTGGGTAATGAACTGCAGTGGTGGTACAGCAGAGACTTTATAATGGTTGTCTAGACAGGATGATGCTTATCCATAGAGATAAGTTCCTTTTTACCAATTAGGGGGAAGAAAAGAAGGATTTATTTTGCTGAAGCAGTACCTAAGAGTATAAGAGTAATGCCATTCTCTCGGTTGGTTGCTCAACTGTTAAGGTGATGTGGGGATATTATTGAACGAGACCAAAGTAAGTACCAAGGGAGAATTAGCTAATTCAGCTTAATAACTAAGCATTTCCTATTTGGGTGGCAGCAAGATTCCACATGTCTTCCAGGAGAAACAACTAAATTAGATTCTTATTAAGGAATTAGTCCATGTCATGACTTCACATCTTACAAAATTTTCTGTCGCAGCAGAGACTGATTCTCAGCAGACCCAGTTCTGGAGGCTCTGCCTGGTCTTTCCAGTCTCCTTGTGGTTCCTTTAAATGTTGGGGAATGGGCTGTGGAGTCTCCAGTAGCTGCTGTAAATACCTGAGTGTCATCCGTTTTGTCCTGCCTCAGGCACAGGCGTTTGGGGATGTGCTGCAAATCATGGCTGTGACTGAGGGGCAGACACCACGGGGATGGAGTCAGGGATAATTCAAGGTCCTGACAAACAGTCTGTAGGGAACCAGTTTCTGCAGAGCCTGATAGTTTCTCCAGACTGGAGCGTGGTCATTTCTGGACTAAGGGAGTGGCTGCTTTCTCTCCGCTCATTATCTCATTTATTAACGAGCTGCTGCAATTCTGCACTGTCCTTCCTATCCACAGGAGAGGGAAACCACTGTGTTCAATGTCAAACATCTGCCCAACAAACCTGTCCTTCATGAAGGGGATCCCTCCTTCAGTTTCCCTCTGTGTGATTAATCCATCCCAGGGCTGCCTGCTTTGGAAGGGGCAAGAAAATGAGCCTTTTCTTTTTCTTCTCTTATAAAAATTGTTAAATGTTTAAATGCAGGCTGGTTTTTTTTAATCTTCCTGTGAAATGCCTCAGGGCAAGGTTACAGTAACTGTGTGTTATTCTGCCCCTCCGTAGAGAGTCCCATTGTAATTTGGCTCATTTTTGTAGCATCTCTCTCTGGAGAATCAGCTGGAGCAGCTCTTGCAGTGTCAGTGTGGTTACGAAGGGGTCTGTTCTGTGTGCATGTTCCTTGGGAGGATGTCTGCCAAGGTGTGGTGGTGAAAACTGCTGTGGGGTTTGTGACTGACAGGGCTTTTTCCTCCTTTTTTTTTCAACTTTAATTTTTCAATGTCCCATTAAAAGGAAAAATAGGTCTTTAAGCAAAAAGGGATTTTTTTTTGTAGGTTAGGTAGAACACTGTGGGCTCATAACTGTGGAGTAGTTTTTCTCTGGAGGAGTACACATTGCATGGCACTGATTCCCTGTGATGCTGCAGTTTTTCACTCAGCCCTCCTATCCACATCTCTTCCTAACAGCTGATTCTGGCCAACCTGACCCATTTCTGACCAGAAGTCTTTATCTGATTCAGAGACAAATTAATCAGGTGTTATATAGAAAATGTCAGTTCTTAACACAGTGGTGAAATTCCCCTGAGCTCGTTTTTTATCTTATACGGAAGTGCATTGCTGCTGGAATGGGGCCCCTTTTTAGACTTTCCCATGTCTTGGTACAGGTTGTCCTCTGGGGATTGAAGATCTTTCAGGACAGACAAAAATCCCAAGTGTTTTTTGTTTTTTTTTTAATGATTGCTGAGCCTTTACTGTTATTGAAGAGGAGTTTAGGGAGTTAGAACAAGATTGGTTTAAAATTCTGTTTGTTTTCCCTCAAGTTACTGCAGGTTCAGGGAATGGGTTGGTTTGTGCTTTGTTTCCTGGCAGGAACACGTTTTCAATATAATCCAGTCCCTCTCTGTATGTCCTCATTGTTTGGATTGCACTCCACAACATTTCAGACATGAGAACAGTTAATACGAATTTTTCCTCTTGACCCTGACCACATTTATCCCCAACAATTCATTTCATTCCAGTGGATGATTCCCTTTTGGCTGAGAACGAGGTGCCTGGAAGCTTTGCTGTTCCCCAGTGCTTTTATGACCTATTTCAGATGTCAGAACACCTTTATAGCCATGTCACACTGGTCTGTCCTTCCTGCCTGTGCTGGATGCTTTAATGGAAGGACGGCTTGAAAAATGTGGGAGACAACCCAAAATTTTAGATTTTTCTCCAGTCAGTAGGGGTTAGTCTCCTTGTATTCATCTCTCCTGACCTATTTTACCCCCAGTAGCCAGAAGCAGTCTAACTTTCTTGACATGCATCACCCAATTCCTTGCAGTTGTTAAAACACAGCGGTGGTGTGTTTCAAGATGTACCAGCAGCAACATTGCCTAGAAGCTCCCTCTTAGCAAAAATAAAAAATTCTGTGAACATTGGGGTGCATTAAAAATTTAAAATGCAACTAGTGTTTTCCATATTGTAGGCACATAAAGGTGTAATAGGAGCTTTTGCTTGGGGATTGTGTCTTTGATACGTGTGTGTGTGTCTCGACTCCAAAAGCTTTCCTGTCTCTGCCTGTTAAACTTGGCCGAGCTGCTTTAGAAATCCACCCCACACTGTGATAGCTCCAGCATCTCCAGGGTAATCTGGGATGCTGCATACAAATCCTTGTGCGAGTCTTCAGTCTGACAGGCTCGAGCTAGACCAGGCATATCTGTGAGAGGTGTTCAGCACCATTTGTACTGCCACTGGACTGGAAACTCGGCTCGGATGTTCAGCGCCGGCGTCTCCAGCCCGAGCCCGCTGTGTTCCACACAGCTTCTTCTCCTGATGGGGTTTTTCTCAATAAGACTTCACGCCCAGCAGCTTCCCTGCTGTCCGAGGATGTGTTTGTTTCTTCGCCTCTGAGCCTGTGGTCAAGCTCTGCTGAAGAAGAAAAAGTTTGACTGTGGGCTTGAGTCCTTTTTCATGAAACTGTAAAAGCACAGCAAAGTGTTTATGGAGAATTTTTCTACGAATCGCAGCAGCTTTTGGCACTTGCTCTTGGCTCTGCTGCACTTGTGCTGTTACTTTGGTATCTTGTCTCACTTCTGACAGCCTGGGTTACCTTAGCAGGGAGCTGAGGCTCTGCTGGCCAGGTTGGCCATCCTTCAGGGAGTGGTTTAATTTACAGAATCTCAGAATCCTGGAATGGTTTGGGTTGGAAGGGAGCTTTAAAAACATCTAGTTCCAGCCCATCCCCTGCCATTCAGAGAGATCGAGTCCACTCTGCCTTTCGTGTTGTTGCAGTTGATGTATTGCAGAGTGGTTTGTTTTGGCTCTCCGTGGTAGGGAGGCACAGATGTTGGAGCTGATGCTGTGCAGAAATGCCAGGAGAAATGGGGTCTGTAAAAACTGGAACTGGTTGCCCCAAGCCCTGTCCAACCTGGATGTCTGGAGCTTTTCCTGCAGTGCAGGGTCCTGAGGAGGTGAACGGGGCTGGTGGGTGAGGAAGCTGAGGCTGGGCAAGATCAAACCAGGCTCCACAGTGAGAAGGGGCTTGCTCTGGTGAGGAGACGGGAGCAGGACAAACTTCTGGGTGCAGACACGGGAGGAGAGAGCAGCCAAAGCCAACCACAGCGATAAAATGAATTAAACAGAGAACCATTCTCTGGATTTGCAAGTTTTCAGCCGGATCTGGTCTCTAAGTGCACGTTTCCCAGCTCTGCAGAGTGTGTGAGGCTGTTCCCAAGGGACCCCAGGGCTGCTCCTAATGAATGACAGGCCTGCCAGGCCTCCCAATTTGTTTAACTTGTTTTTGTTTTATAAACTGAATTTCCTTTGGTTTTATACAGTGGATGGAATCAATTTTTTTTTTCCAGTGCGCAGAGCATTATTTTATAAATACTCTAAGAGGATTGGAGTATCAAAGCTCTGGATAAGTCTTGCATTTGAATTTTTGTGACTTCTTTGCAAACGGATCATTATTCATTTTCACCTTTATGGGTGCTGCTTTCTGTATGAAATGCAGAATAACCAGCTGCTAAGTGAGTTTCAAATGGAGCTTTTCATTTTCTTCTGAGGAAATAACACGAGCTGTGGTGGTAATAGATCATCTGTATAGGAGGCAAATCTATTTTTTATGAGTGTGATATTTTGACGGCAAGTGCCAAAATCATATAAAAATAAGAATACATATTGCAGGTAATTAGTTCTGAGGGTTTGGGGTTTATTTTATTTTATTGTACTAAACTCTTAACTTTTACGTGAGCAGAGATGAAGAGCTGCTTGCTGTACGTTGTCTAGTGAAGTTTCAGCCAAATGGGTGCAAGCTGTGTGCCAAAGTTGACAGGGCTTTGAAGGATGGTAGATGTAGAACAGAGAAAATTGGAGCCAGATTTTGAAAGCAAATCTCCCAGCTCCAGCTGCCTTCAGTCTCAGGGTGGGTTGTGTTGGGCACAGTGGGGTGGGTTGTGTCTCATCCCTTGTAGCTGGAATGAGAACAGCCTTTTGCTGATGCTCATCCCAGCTGTAAACTCATCCCTTCAGCTCTTGTTCTGCTTTCCTGGAGGGACAGAGGGGACCCAGCAGCCAGGAGTCCCTGGTAGTGCAGCAGGAAAAGCAGTGAGGGGGTCACTGGGCAGAAGGGTCTGTCCAGACTGTTGTCACTGCCCTGAGTCCGGAGCTGTCACATTCAGAGAAAAGAAGACTGAAATAGCACTTGTTACAATCACTGCAAAATGTTAAAAGTTGCTTGGATGCAACACAGAGAAAAACACAATCTAGAGGATGCTACTTCACGCATGTGCCCCTCTCTAATTTGTTCATTGTAGTGTGTTTTATTTGCCAAATAATGAAAAATATTATTGCAGAAGCTGAAAATGAAAATTAAATTTTTGGTAGGATATACTGGAGTAATGAAGAAACAGAGAATGTAAAAAGGATTCTTCTATGATAATTAAGAATTATAAAGTCATTACTTAAACTTGCTTTCTGAATTACAGAGAGAATTAAACTGCTTGTTTCAGAGCAGAATCCTTGTAGCATTCCTTCATTAAAATTCTACATTGTCAAAACGGATAAAAATGCACATACAATGACTAATTCTGTTCCAGCCTTGCCTCTGCTTTGGGCCTTATCTCTCTTCACAACAAAGCTCACCTTGAAGGGACTGAACTAATGATATATATTTGCTGATCTGGAAAAAGAAAGAAGTATCTACTTTTTGCAATCTGTGTTCTTTCCCCTCCAGATACTGAGGAGGAAAAGACCTGTGGGGTACTGAAGCTCTCATGTACCATAAAGTGGTATTATAATGAAAAGTATTACTTTTTATGGCATCCCTACAGTATTAAGGAAAGGCATTTTTCTATAAATGTTAATCTTTAATCTTTATAAATTGCACTCTGTAAGACTAGAGGGTCTGTAAAGTATTTGTCCCGAAGGCTTAGAAAGATCAAAATAGCATTGCAGACTTTCTGCTTTTTCCTTTTTTTCCTCTAAAACTTATAACTATTACCTTGTTTGGAGGAGGAATGGGTGAGAGTGATGTAAGCCATTAGACTCTCCTTCCAGGTAGCCCTTAAGCTGGTGTTCAACTTTCTGTACCTACCTAAGTCCAGTTGAGTCGCTGGGGCTGAAGTCTGTGCTAAAATCCTGTCTGGAATTGGAGGATGAAGGACTGGAAGCCCCAAACAGGCTGAGCTCCCCTCCCAGATTTCTGCCAGCTCCTATCACAAGACATTCTGGGGGTGTGAAATGTCCTCTTTAACTGGAGTTACAGGGAAGCTCTTTAAAGGCCAGAGTGGAAGTGAACAGGTTTGACAGATGTTTAAACCTGGTTTATGTATTTCCTGCCTTTCTCCCCCCATTCTTCCTCCTGGTGAATTTTATGTTTTGTGCTCTGCCACGTTGCACTCAGCCTTTGCTCCACATGTGATCTTCATTGCTGAGATGAGGCTTCCAGAGGTGGAGCTGGTGTTTGGAAATTATTGGATTGGGTTGCACCCTGAATTTGAACCTTGAATATTTAAGTTTTACATTGATATCCATTTGCCTCGTGTATATGGGTTTATACAAGTCTGGGCTTGGGGCTTGTTTTACCAGCTGGTGAGCAAGGGGTTGATTAAACCTAAATTGAGAGTATTAACAAATCCCTGCTGAAAGTTGTGATAAGCATCAGCAATTTCCAGTTTTGTTGAACTTTTTGAAATTGGTTAGCCATTCTGAAAAATACGCATTAACGGTATATTAATACTTGATAACGGTATATTAATACTTGATATCTGTTTATCAATGAAACCTTGCTATAATAAAGTATTTATGAGATGTAATTTTAATCTATAATGAAAGTTTGTCCAGTGGAATCTCATAATTTAAAAAGCACAACTTTTCCAGAAGTTCTAGGCTCTGCCTAATATGTCCTTTAATACCTTTTTTTTGTTTGTTTTTCTCTAGGTAAGTGTCTCCATTCTGAAACTGCAGGAAAGTTCTCTGAATTCAGAAAAGTTGGATGCCTGCTGAGCAAGTTAAATTCCTGTGCTTCAGTTTTTGGTAAAGTCTGTAACAGATCTTTAGTCCTTTCTGAATTTTTAAGGACATTTTTACCTCTGAGTTTTTGTCGTGTTTAATGGGTCTTGCAGGTTCTTGAAGAGGAGGCAGGCTTGTTGGCAAAACATTTTTAATTTAGTTTCGAGTTTGAAGCTGACTAAGGGTGAAGACGGAATGATGTAAAATCGAGAATATCACCTTTTAAATGTTGTTTTTTATCTCTGTTGTTGGCTAAAGTCCCATTAATTTAAATTGCCTGTGAGTGTGCAGACAGGCTGAAACAGTCTGGTGCTTGTTCATCTCAACCTGTCTTGTTGGTGCTACAGAAATATTATTGTGTAAATATCTATTATTTTAGCCTTCAGTAGTAAAACCCATGGAGGGAGGATTAAGGGCTATTGTACAATTGGACACAATTTGGCTTGGAAAGAACTTTATTTTGGTTTTGGTAGTGAGAGAGATTGGTTTGCCTGGAATTCAACCCTTCCAAAATGCAGCCAGCCAAGAGTGTCTGGGTTAGCAAGTGGAGAAAAGTGTCTTCGTGCAGTGGTATTAGGTTTTCTTTTTGTTTTTGTTTTTTTTAAAGTGGGAATTGCTCCGGTTCTGGGAATTTATTGAAGGTTTTTACTCCATCCAAGTCTCAAAGCCTTAAAGAGCTGGTGCTCTGGTTTCACTCCTGAGTCCAGATCTCTCAGCTTTCAGAGCAAATCCAGTTGCACTGTGTTGTTTTCTGACTTAATCTGGGGGGCTCAACTACATCTTGTTTCGAGATTGAAATGATGAGGATGTGTGTGTGTGTGTGAGAGAGAAGGAAAAAGGTTTTTGTTCCGTTTTTTTACAGGAGGTTAAGAGGTAAATGCGCTGTTCGATGCAGATGTAAATTGTAATTGTGGCTTTACGGTGTCTGTATTAGAATATTGACCTGAATTGATACTACAAATATAATTACATTGATTCTTTCCTGATGGCTATAAACAGTGACATTTCCCTTGATCTCTGAACAGAGTTGGTTATAAAACACATGCTCCACTTTTGTATTCACACATTGCATTCTCATCACTTTTGTCTCCTGCTCCCCAAGGGCTTGATTTAGAAGAAGTGTCTGATTTAATGGAAAAAATGATGAAACAACACAGACAGCAGTTCGGAGCATTTCTAATGTAGCAGAAGGTGTTTCTTTTTGATTACGTTCTTCAGACTTCATTGCTTATATTTGAATATTTTGCTTAAGAAAAATACGATGCCAGGCTATTTTCACTTTTTAAATTATTTCAAGCTATGTATCTGCCTTCATTGATCTCAGAAATGACTGTACTGAAGAGCTATTGCTCTGATCTGATTTAACAAATTGTGCTCCAAACTTCCCATCAGGTTACCAGACTGGAGAGAGTTCTTATTTGAAAGGACAGAAATGAGACACAGAACCTTGGATGCTGAAGTTTTTACTAGTGGCAAATACAGATGTCATAAAAATAAGGACTAAACATTAGGAAAATGGGGTTGGTATTACTACTTCTAATGTAGCCTAGGTGGCTTCATTTCACAAATCATGCAGAGAACCCCTCCAAACTTCTGCCTTACTTTGTTTCAAGTAGGTATCAAGGAAAAAATGCTCACAGATAAGCATTTAAAAAATGGGTATTTCATTCAAAAATACTGTTCTTTTCAAGTGGCTTCTTTTGGCTTTCCTTGTTCCATGTTGCCAAGTTGTGCTTATATCTCTGGAAACAGTCCCTGAGTTCTCTCTTGGCATTCTCAGAATCATCATCCCGAGGATATTGTGAAATGAGACCAAGTAATTGTAACTGAGATTGCTCAATGTGCTGTCAGTGCTGAGATTATAAGTATGATTGTTCTGGCAGTCTGCTGTGATCAAGCCACCATGTTGTTTATCCATATTTAGAGAGGAGTTTTTCTGGAATGTTGTTTTGGTAGGCTACAAAAGGAATGATTATAATGTCTTGTTTAAGGAGACAAATGCTTCTGACTGCTTAAACACAGAACAGTTTTGTTCAGCACTCCTGATGCAGTAAGTCGAGGGTTTTCAGTCTGAACAAGAAGAAAATACCTGTAATAGCATCGTAGTAAAACATTTTTAGCATCTTCCCTTTGCAAGAGGTACCTGTTGACACACAGGAAGCAGAGCCAGTAAAGCTGGTGTTTGTGTCAGGTGTGTCTGTAATCCAGTTTACACATAAAGTGGTGAAAAACAATTAAAAGGTTCTTTTCCTCCTGACAAATCTGGAATAACATTTTGCAGTGTCTCTCATTAGGAGACAGCAGAGTAAAGCAGAGCTGTCTTGATTATAACAACCATCTTTCAGGTAATGCAGCGGTACATCAGCACTTCACCCTGGTTTTGTAATTAGATTTGTTTTATTTTCCATTCCTAGCAGAAGCCAAATAAAGATGGCTGATGCTTTCGACCACAGCAAAGAAATTCCACACAATCTTTGCTGCTTAGGAAGTATCAGGTAGTTTTGGGGCAGATGGTGTTGGTAAGGGACAGGGTCGGGGAAATGAGAGCCTGGGAAGATGGGGAGCACTTAGGAACAGGTTTTAGCAAGCTGGCTGGTACCTTGTACTAGAGCTTATTGGTTCTTTTATTCCAGAGCAGCACCTTGTTCTGTCTGGGCACAGGCACCTTGTGAAGCCTTTCACTGCTGCTCATCCAGGGCACGGATCCTGCTCTTACCACCCTGGCTGTCCTGTAGGTGGTTGAAGAGCACTTCAGGATTTCTGGGAGCACCTGCAGCGCTGTTCAAAGCAGTGATTGCTCATTCCTTGCACGTTTGGGAATGTTACCCACCCACGGGCAGTGCCTCTGTTTCTGTGGGTCCCTCCTGGGGATGGTGCCATGGCTGGAGGCGCTGCCGGGGCTTGCCTTGCTGTGGTTCAGCTGCATCCATCCTGTCACTCCTCCCTGGGAATGCTGTGGGTTTCTCACTAGACAAATCCACACAGAGCGTGTCTCAGCCTCTAGAAATAGTGCTGGATCTCTTCAGACTGAAGTGGCCCATTTTTGTAGCTCCTGAGAGGCACTGCTGAAGAGTCACATGGGGAGTGTGAGGGCAGGTGGCAGCTGGTGTAGCACAGAAGGTCTTGAGACTGTGTTTGTGGTCTAAGAGCAGCATAAATCAGCCAAAACTAAAGCTCTTCGTTGCTGGCTGAACCTCAGAGGAGACAGGAAGTGTGGTGAAATTCATCTGGTCCCTCACCTTGAGGGAAAACCATGTCTAGGTGGGCCCAGTGCATGTTGATTTGTATTGGTTGGGCAGAGGTGGACAGGCTGTTGTGCTTAATTAAACACATTACTTTTGTCCTCAAGGACTTTGCAGGCACCACTTTGCCTTGGTCTTGACCCTACATTTGTCCTGGTTTTGCTCTTTTAAAGCACCAGCTGTGGGAATTACCACTAAGGAAGTGAAAGCAGTTGGACAGTAAAGAGTACGTATGTATTCAGTCATAATCCCAAGTTAGGTGAGAAGAAGTCAGCATGTTTCAGTATAAAACCCTTAAATCTGGGGGAAATGCAGTCTCAGTTTCAGATAGAGCACTGGCTGGGTTACAGTAGCATTTTCTTCACTGCTACTTTAAATACCTGGGGCAGTTATCACTGGGGCTTTAATATTGCCTATGATATTACTTTACTGTGATTAGCTCAATGATATATTCCATATATATATAACCTCTGGGCTATTTCTTTGAAATGTATTTCCATTTTACAAGTATATTACTATGACCATACTAAGAGGAAAATTACCAAGTTCAGAAGTCATTGCTGCTGAGTACCTTTAATGGCACATGTAACACTGTGCTGCCACAGTTTGCAAAATGTGCTTTAAACATGCACCTCTCCCTAATTGAATAGACACTGTTGTTTTTCATGTTGTGTAAAAATATTGCCCTTAAACTTATTTCAATTCCAAGGGCTCTCGTACAGGTGGTATTTTGAATTAGCTGATCAGAAAGCACCAGGAGCATGCCTGGATGTTTAAAACATTGCATCTGTATAAATCATGTGTCAAATGCACTTTACAGTGGCACTGGTGTGGGTGAGGTTAGAAATTGATTTATCTGGTGGAAATATTCAGCCCTTTCAGCATTCCCAGAGTATGTTTCTCAGCAAGTTGTTACACACAGAAGTACTGCATTAAAGGCTATTAGAAAGGCAGCTAAACAGAGCACACAAACCTTAAGAAATCCTTAAATTGAGATTGTCTGTGCAGTCTTTATTTGCATCTTATGTGCATCTGCATTACAATGAAGCCTTTATATGGTGTCATGCTATTTCTGCACAGGACCCTGGCCTCAGAGCACAGAAAGTAGGATGCTCTGTTCATGTGAGGCTATTCAATATTTTGTTTTCCTTTCATTAATCAATGTGTCCCATATGCCTTAGTTCTGCTTGTAATTCAAACCATGTTCTGGAGACAGAATTATTAATTTCCTTTTGGGCTCCTCTGTAGTGCTCATCATTTTAGTATTTGACTGGATCATAAGCACCTGGGAGTTTCTTTTTTTGAATTAAAAATACTTGTGAGGTAAGGGAGTTTCAGTTTTCCCCTGCTTGTAGGATTGAATTGACCAACAAGAGATTAAGGTCAAAACCACCCATTAATTTCAGGTGTCCAATCTGAGATGACTTGGACCTGTTTTTTTCAGCTTACTTAGCAATGTACAGCACTTACACAACCAGATTGCAGCTCCCACTGAGTCCATTTGCAGCTGTGAATATTTAGCCCCTGCACTTAAGATAATGAAATCACAGACAGGAGTGGAAAGATTGCCTTCCTCTGTCCAGGCTGGCACTGATGAAGGTGAGGAATGACTCCATTCTTAATTAGGTGTGTCCTGGAAACCATTTGATTGGATTCTGTGATCTTTAACCACCAGCTTCCTGCCTGTTTCATCCTTTTCAGTCTGTGAACATTCCTTCCCTTCTCCATCCTCTGCCCTTGGCAGTCTTGTCTTCCTCACCTCTAAACCCCCTTCAGCCATTCTTTACCTGACTTCTTGCCTTGTCCTGATCCATTCCTCCTTCCATGTCAGTGGTCTGTGTTTTCGCCTGGAGCTCTGACCTGTTCTAGTGGAGTACTGATCTACGCAGTATAGATCAGCATTTGCTGATGTTGTGAGATCCAACATCCCGGTTTTCAGACTGGAGGAAGGACATCTCTCATGTTCAAAGCCCCCTCTGTTAAATTCCCAGCCGTTGCTCAGAACTGTGCAGATGCCACATCTTTTCAAATATAAGGTTGCCAAATTGTTTTAACGCATACAAATGTTTTACTCGCCCTGATCTTGAAGCCAGCTGACCTCCTTAGGCTAGAGCTTTCAGCCTGGGGCAGGCACTTGGCAAGACACATCTTGGCCAGCCAGATTCTTTTTTGGTTAAAAACAGCTGAGAAATTGGATTTTACTGAAGAAACATTTAATTCTAGTCAAGCTGAAACACAGCTGAAAGGTACCACATGCATGAGACACGAAGATTTGCATTATAAGAACATTTCTTTTAATTATTTATATTGCACAAAAAAAGGTACTCTAACCTGACGTTAAGGGTGACAGTAGATAGTACACGTTTAGTTTGTATGAAAATTAAGCATGATCATTGCCTTTTCTTTCTTGTGTCTGTGAAAGAGGCTGTGATATTTGCTGTCGGAATGACAATATTGATTGGGGTTCTCAAGGATTCTGGCTGATGAAGAGTTGTGTCTCCACCTTGAAATGCCGCCTGGCATAAAATGCCAGTTTCTATTTCCCTTCCTAATGGAAAACATTCCTGTTTTCTCAATCCTGTCTTGCTTTTATTAAGTAAGAGAGACAGTCACACCTGTAGTAGATTAGAATTGATCATACACAATTCCTGCTCTACTGTGAACCCTTGTGGCATCATTATTTCATGAACTGCCACATTCCCTGAGATGCATTATTACTACTTTTTGAAGAACACCTGTAACATACATTTTTCTTTCATGTTTGACAATGCAACACTACGAAGGATGTGGAAGGTAAACGAGGCAGCAACCATTGTGAGAAGGTAATTTTGTTAATTGGTGATTGCTGCAGTGAGAGCAGTTCTCTTTGTTTTGCCACAGAAAAGCTGCATGTTTTTATCCTGAAAATGCGTTGAAACAGAATGGGTTCTTGAAGTTTAGGGCTGGAATTCTTTTTGACTGCTTACTAAATATATATTATCCTGATATATACATATTGTATACTAATATAAATGTATATATAATAGTGTATATATAAAAAATGGCATTTTAAATGAGGGGAAAAAACCCAAAAGTCCTTTTCACTGAGTGTCTGTAGTGTTTTACATCTCAAGACTCATCTCTCTGCATAGTGAATGTAAGGGTTTCTCCCCTCTTCACTGAGTTCTAGAGATGGCCTCTTGAAGCTGTTTCATAAATGAGATAAAATGAGGACATGCAGTATTTCCATGTTCTCAGAATATCTTCTGTGACTGTGGCTATTCCGTGCTACTTGGGGACCTGTTCCAGTTTTAGCAGTTTCCACAAGTACAATGGGCAGAAGGTATTAAAAAGAATTACGGACTTTTGCAAAGATTGACAAAATAAAGCTGATGGGATTTTCTCTTTCCTTGAAGACTCGGTTGGGTAATAATACCTCTGTGTGGTGTTCAGAGGTAACATTAATTTTAATCAAGTAGGGATAAGTAAACTTTTCCCTTTCTGTCTGTGATACCAGCAGACCTGAGAAGTGGCAGAAAGACATTTCTCTTGTGCTTAGGGAAGAGGCTTTGCTGGTCCCTACACGTGCTTGGGGTGGTGGGAGTGCTCTGGAGGCGAAGCCTTGGATTTGGGAGCAAGAAGTTGTGGGAACAGAAAAGGATGGATGAGAACCTGTTCTGGTGGTGTTTTCAGGAAAGGAGGAAAAGAGGCAGGGAACCCCATAAGTACAGAACCCCACATCTCTGTTTCTGTGCTGCCTGACCAGCAAGGGTCATGCTGGAGCCTGTGGGGGCTGTATGCTGAGAAAACCTGTATTTCTCAGTATTTGCATTCAGCAAGACTTTGTTGGGTTTCTGGTCTGTAAATTGAGAGGAGAGAGACTGGTGGTTACTGTAAAAATACTGTATTTCCTTCTCTGTAGTGAGTTGTAACTAGAAGGTCTGAAGAAGAAAAGAATTCCATTTTCAATGCCATAATGGTCCATTACCATCATTGCATAAAGTTAAATACCAAATGCACTGGTACAGCAGCAGCAACTGAACATTCAGTTCATCTAAGCTGAGAGAGTATATTAAATCTAGAGTTAACTTTCAAATATTGCCCTTTAAATTACTATTATTAGCAGATGAATGTGTTCATAAACATTATAAAAATACAAGATATACCCAGTGGAAGATGCTGGAGAATGGCAGTCTCCCAGTGAAGCATCAAGCCGGTTGCAAAACTTGAGCTTCACTTAAAGGTCTGACTTGTGCAAGGATGCCAGAGTGCTGTGAATGTTTTTTATTAACCCTCTGAAGTGGGTGAATTCACCCATGATGATGAATTTCTGTTTGAAATGAAATTCAAGCAACTTCTGAATAGCAGCCTGTATACTTCATCTCCCCTGTACTCACTGGGTTAATTGAGGTGGATCTCACCTGGAAAAAGAAGTCTCCACAAGGCTCCCCGTGCCAGTGTTCTTAATAGTATTCACAAAGACAGAATCTATCACCTAAGGACATTGATACTACAATAAACTGGAAGGAACTATTTCCACATCTCTCATGTATATTGTATATAATGAGTCTCTGGGATGTCTCCACGCTGCTGATAAGCAGCCTGCAGCAAAGTAGATACAGCTCGTTTTATCTTGATTTCAGACTGCAGCTCTTGACTTCTGGGACTTGGGAACTTAGCAGCAAGCCAAATAATGCCCTTCACAGGCACTGACTTTCCTGGGCTTCATCCTCAGTCCAAAGTCGGATGATCCCAGGCTGTTTCCATGCTCAGAGTTTTGCAAGGACACTCCGTACTGGCGGTGGAGACTTTCACGTAGCTGAATCGGTGCCTCAGACTTCCACTGAAAACCAAGTCCAGCTTTAGTGCTCCTGCCTCACTGCAGGTTCTGCTCTGAAATTATTCTGGCCATTCCCCACTGGGCTTCATGTGACCTCTTTCTTCCTCTCATTTCCTCCATGTCGCTGCTAAAACCTCCCACCATGCTACCGTGGCCGCTTTGGTCGTGTCTGTGTTTGTGCAGGAGCACTGTGGGCTCCCTTCTTGGGATTGGTTTTGGTGCACTGGATGTCAGGATTAGGGCTGTAGAAATTAGGATGGGTCAGTCCAATTGACAGGACTTGGTCCAAGCAGTTGAGTTCCACTTGCTGTAATAGGCTTCATTTGGGACAGAGCAGAGAGGAATGAGAGGTTTAATACCAGGGTTCACCAAAATGTACATTACTCTGCTGTATTACTTACATTATGACCCAGTTCTGCTATTGCGACCCTTATGAAAGATAAAATAGGTCATCAGATGGAGATAAATCAATGAAAGTAAAATTGAATGTGTTAATAATAATTTTAAGATTTTTATATGGGCAAAAGATTAATTAAATAGACAAAAGTAATTTTCAAGGGGCCGTTTTAATACTAAGTCTCAGATAAAAGGGCAAATGGAGAAATATTCTGGAAGGCTTGTAAGGGTAGCCTAAAAGTGCTAGTTTGTAGCTGCTCACTTGAATATGAGGACGAGTGCAAAAGGTCAGGGGACTGCTGGGATCTGTGTTCTTGGCTTTGCTCTTAGTTTGGCCCCAAAACATACAATTTCTCCTTGGCCCTGTTTAAACCAGGTGAGCAGGAGAGCTCCTTTATCTCTGCAGCTGCTTGGAGCTTGTGTGCTTGGTGTCCCAACAGTGCTGGGCTCACTGCAAATGCAAGTTTAAGCAGGAAGGAGGAGACTATTGTAGGACGACAATGTGTTGGTGGTGATTCTCAGAACTCCAACCTGTGCATCATCCTCCTCCTCAGGACAATTTTCCATGTATTGTTCATGAAGCCATTTGAACATTTGCTTGTTAAAGTCCCCAGTGGGCCAGAGGACTGTTCATCCTCAGCTTGGACATCCTCCCTTGGAATCCAACAGCCCTGCTGCTGTGCTAAAAGGTAAATAGATGCCTAATCTCCAGCAATTCTCCATGATGTGCCGATGTAAAATAGAAAATGTTGTGTACATAACCAGAAACATGAAACTGAGGTTTTTCTGATTGCTTAAAATAGTGCTTCTTTCTGGAGGGAGGAAAGCCAAGGTGAGCAGTGTTAAAAAACTGCTTTACAAGTGTTGATTTAAAATTTAAATTAATTCACCTTGGCCACGATTGCATCACTTTGCTTTTTCCTTTCTGCACGCATTTGGGCAGTCAACTTTCACTGCTGAAATTCAAAGCCAGGCTGCATTTGTCACAGTGTGAAATCAACTGCATAGGCTGTGGAAGAAGAGAGAAAGCATAACTAATTGAATTTAGACATTTCACAAAATCGAGGCGGGGGTGGGAAGTAGTTCTTTCCCTGATGCTCAGGCCCCACTCTGGTAGTAAACACCCGGGGAAGTCGGTGGGTGCCTGGGCAGGCACTCGCTGTGGGAGCTGCTGTCACAGCACGTTGGGTGGTGGGCTGCTGGAAATCCAGCAGCTCCCATGCGCAGGAATATTGGTTCTCTGCGCTCCCCGAGTCACAGATGTGGTTGTCTCCATCTCAGCCTTGAACACTGTGCTTGTGCCGTGGTACAGAGTGAAAAATCTCATTTCCAGGGAGTGGGGAGAGCTGTTTCCTGCATGGCACGAACAAGAACGTGATGCTTTCAGCTGCGTATGTTGTGTGTGTAAATAAGGCTGAAGTAATAATGACTTTTCAGGAATAATAAGCTAAACATCCTTCACCCCAAGCTGCCACATTTATAGTGCCTGCTGTTGTTATTAGACATTAAGCAGTTTGTCCCCAGTTAGCGTTTACATAATATGGGATCTTACTGTTTCCTACATCTTTGTGACTTCTGCTAATAAAAGAATTCTGACATGATGCTGGCTATGATGAAAGAGGTCAAACTGTTCATGGTGTCTAAACAGAAGGCCCCTTACATGGCTTTGTGTTTGCATTATAGACACATTATTAGAGCACAGCTTCAGCTGCAGCAGTGTGGCACTTTACAAAGTTTTAACACTGTGTAGGAGCTGTAGCTCTGGAATCTGGTCATCACTACTCCTGAAAAGCAGTTCCTTGGTCTGGGATCTGGTTTTGGTGTCAGCCCTCTTCCCCTTCCCCACAGGTGTGTGCAAGGTCATGCAGAAGTGCAGGAAATAGTATTTACTTCTCTCAGGAAGGTTGAAAACTGAGTTCAGGCAGAAGGCAAGGATATACTTTATAGTCACAAGATGTTGTAAGGGAAAGTGCTGCTCTGTCACCTGCTGTTGCAGTCACAAAAGTTTAATTTGATCTTTTTTAATATCATACCCAGGTGTGTCTGCCTTGCAATGAAGTGGTTAGCATAAATCTGCCATGTGCATTGGTATTTCATTTTTATTTGGCTTTATTTAACTTGGTAAAAGGTAATCTGTTTTTATCAATTGAATTGCTCTCCTTTTTCCTCCTGGCAGGGGCAAAGCTTCCTTTGGAAATTGTATTTAAGGGGGGGAAACAAAAATCAAACAAACAAATCCCCAAAGCACTGATATGGCTGAAAGCCAGGAGCTTTCTGTGCTTTCCACCCTTGTCCTCGCTGCTGCCTGTAGCAGCTCTCGTGGGTGCTCTGGGTGACTGCTGCTGCTGCAGGCCATCTCTCCAGGTAGCAAACTGCCAGCCTGCCAGGTGCTCACCTTTGGGCTTCCACCAGCTGGGAGGGTCCCCCACAGTCCATCAGAGCTCCGTGTGGTTGGGGTGGAGGTGCCTTGGAGCCTTCGTTGTGTCTGGTTGTTTCCTTGAGCCTTGCTAAATGCCCTGCATAGGGCCTGGTGCCTGTCCCAGGTAGCTGGTGATAAATTGAAGAAGAAATGTCATTTAGAGGGAACTGGCTTTTGGATGATAATCTTCATGTTTGTCCGGTGCCTTAGCTGAGCTATTATGAACCCTTCAGGAGTGACTGCTACAGCTGATTGATTTTTTTCAGGGCAGCCGAGACTTCTGAAAGGGAGCGAGGAAGATTTGAATTCCAGCAGTGGTTTATTGTGCAGAGGGAAGTAAATATTGATATAGATTGCTTATTTACTGAGCAGGGTTAGTGTCAGCAAAATTAAGGTGTGTACTTTGCTCTTCATTGTACAGAAGAAATAAAGAAATTGATGGAGTTCAGAGTGATGGATGTGGCAGTGTAATTCAACCCTTTCCTGGGTTTTTCTTCCCCTCTATTGAGAAGTGTGACTGGGCAGGGATTGGGAGAGATCTCCCTGAAGCCTGCTGATTTTTTTATTTTTTTTTTTTTTTCTCTTGTGGGCCAAATGCCAAGTAGTACCAAGCTGATTCTGTTTCTAGAGCGTGCAGCCTAAGGCAGATGTGGATATAATAATCCTTCTCCATCCCTCCTTCACCTGCCAGGAGCTTGGGCGCCATCACCCCTCCAGCAGGCTTCACAAGGGGGAAAAACTGGGAAGGATCCAAGTCCACTGACCTGTCTGAAATGCTCACCTGCCTTGGATTTGGTGCTGACTGTGTATCCCAGTCTGGGTCACTGGGAGGGAATTGGGGCAGAGCTGGAGCAGAGCCCCTCCTGCTCCCGGCGCTGTGCCCGTGGTGCCGGGAGCCCATCCCTGCTGGCAGCGGGGTCTGCACACATCCCACAGCCCCAGGAACAGGTACCCTGGGGGACAGGGGGGAAATAAAGACCGGGAATGTGCCCCTTTCCTCCCACCCAGCCGGCAGTTGCTGCTGGATCAATGCTGTGTGTTAGCAGGACTCTGCTACAAGGGGAGTTTCAGCAGCATTGCAGTGTAGGCACTTCCACTGGGAATTAGCACAGTCATAAATGTAGGAGAGCTTAAAAAAGGAGTAGCAGGGGAAAAGTATTGTATATCTGTTAATTATAAACCATAGATTGTACTCGCAGCAGCGGTGTCGGGAATGAATAGCTTATATTGTCCTATTTCCAGCAGCACTTTAGACTATGAAAACTGATTTTATTTTAAATGGTTATTTTATTTTCAGCACTGCTCCGCTCAGTTTGATCAGGGAAGGTTCACCAGCTAGTAATAATGTATAAAACAAAGCTTCTGACTCAGTGCTGGTGGTAGTAACCGTGGTAGTTTTATGATGATAGCCAGTAATTAAGGTCAGGGTTTTATTGTGCTGAGCATAGTGAAAACACATGCAAACAGACTGATAACCTCGAATTGCTTACATTGTGCAGAGCTGAATGGTGCAATTGTCCTTTTAAAAAAAACCAATCCGTGTTGCTCAGGTTCTGACTTTCTCCAGGTAACAAAAAGGATCTCAGCAAGAAGAATTCAGTACCAGTGGATGGGGTGGGAAGAACGCCGGTGAAGGTGGTACTTGCACTAAAAAGGTTTTAATTATGCTGAAACAACACACTACTCTCCCCCCTCCAAAAGAAAAATTCTGCCTACAGTCAGAATTTCAAAGACACTTCTTTTTCTAACAACTCAGCCTCCAAAATTGGGCTGGCAATTAATTGTATTTGTACATTTTGAGGCTTAAAGGCTGATATTAAGCATCTGCTCCATTACTGTTTAGCTACCCAAACAGCTTCATTGTAGAGCTGAACACTTTATTAGTGTTTGTTCAGAGTACGTGCAGAGGAGGTTAGATAGCCTAGAAATTTTAAATGCTAATTTGTCATCACAGATTGTTTATCTACTTTTTTTATTCATGATAGAAGAGCATTTTATGGAGGCATAAAAAGAGATATTTATCACACATGCCCCTTCTTGGCTGTAGCCCATAATCACTCTGGTAGAGTTGAATATCAAGAGCTAGTTAATTCACAAATTGAGATATTGACAGAATTTTGTACGACTTTTTTTTTCATTTCAGTTACATCTTTAATGTGATTTTAAATAGCGCTGTCTTTCAAAATTTCCTAAAAATAATTCCCTACCAAATTGTACGACTCCACTAAGAGGACTACTTTTCTGCAAAATTGAAATTACTTACATGCTTATTTCAGTGACTAACTGCAAAATTACCAAATGATGTGTTTTAATCCAATTACATTCTTACTGGAGTGAAACTTGCCTAACACTTCCCATGTATACAGCCAGGGCTTTGGATTCTGGCATGAATTCTGTGTTAGGAGCTCAACAGCATTTAAAGGCTTGTCAAGTTATCTCTTAATGCTTTTTTGAAGTCTCAGAATGAGCTCTAAGAAAAAAAACTACTCTGATAGATTACATATTACGCTAAAGGAACTTATCAATACTGAAGTGTTACAAAACTATTCTAATACTCTTAACTTTTCTGGTATCTGTGTGAAAATACACATGAGGGAGGTGTGGACAGGAGAAAAAAATTCATTCTAGTTATTACAATAGCAAGTAGTCATTAGCAAGATTTTATATCTTTAAATAAAGTTTTAGAGTAAAGGAAGAATAAAGGGTGAAACACTGATTGTGCAGTTTTGTTTGAGAGATGTGCAGCTGTCCAGGGTGTATGGTCACTAAAAATCGTGGGATGCTCTGTGAGGGTGTCTGGTTATAAATCTGTGTGGTCAAAAATCCACTTCAAAAATGTAGAATCTTACCATGTCACATTATGGTTTAAATATCTTGGTCTATGCATGTGCTTTGCCCTTGTTTTCAGGGCTTTTTAAGGGTTCAAGGCTGTTTTAAGGATTGTTGATGCTGTGTCCATTGGTAACTTTGGCAAATTCAAATAAATCATTCTTGTGAATATTTTGTGTGGTGTGTGCCAGGTTGCTTTTGGAAAGCTTCAGTAGCAGTTGTCCAGTCGTACTCAACAACGTGCTTTGCTGAAAAAACATCCTGTTTTTCCAAGACTTGAATTTGCAATTTTTAAGGTCTTGTGTGACCCTGCTTTGGTGCAGAAACTTGACATTTGGCCCAGGGTTGGAAAAGGCAGAGGATCGACTCTTTCTCACAGAAGTTGCAACCAAATTTTCTTAGTCTTTGAAAAACAAAATGTGCTAACATCATCAGTAGAGATGGGTTAAAGCATGGATTCTCTTGTGAACACAAAGTCAGGACAGATCTTGTTTTTCTGGGATTTTGCTGTCACATCCTTGGTGCCACTGCAGGGCCTTGTATAACTGTGGTAGGGAAAAATAACCCAGCAAAAATCCCCCAACCTGCCTGTCAAACCCATCTCTGCCCAGTTTAGGGACAAGGATGTCGTCCAGGACAGTGGCAGATGCTTTTCCCGATCTCAGGTAACGATGTCAGTCACTCTTCCCTCATCCACCCTTGCAGAAGGCCCCCAGATTTGTCAGGCACGATTTTCCCTTCATGAAGCCCCAGTGGCTGTCATCAATCACAGTTTCCAGTATCTGAAAGAATTATAATGAAGAAGAGCTAATTATGAAAAAGGTAATAAAATAGCTTATTCAGGTGATGCTGTTTTATTACCATCTTATTATGATTAAATAATTCCTATTAAGTTCTGGATCAAAGAGAAATTTCTCACAGGAGAGTTTACAGAGTAGTTTAATGGAGTCTATTTATTGTGTAATCCCAGGGTGAGTATTGGCTTTTATACTGTCATATTAATTTATTGTGACAATTCTATGCAGCACTCCCCTACGAACACTGCCGAGTGTAAGGGTGAGATTTTTTCCTTTCCTTTTTTTTTTTTTTTTTTGTAATATTGCTGTCCAACAGGCTGTAGAACGGTTACTTTGCAGGAATATTTTGATCCTGAGCTTCTCTGGCTTTAAACAAACCAAACTGACAATAGGCTATCTTAAGGCTGAGATTAAAGAAAAATATCTGGGCAGGTTTTTATGTTGCTTGTGCTGATATTTGGAAGGATAGAGGCATGGGTTCTGCCTATCAAGGAGACAGAGAGCATTTGACTTTAAATAAAATCCCTGAAGAACTCTGCATTCACTTACTTCTTATGCATGATGAGCTCTTGGCACTTTATTTTTCATTTTTTTTGGAGGGTTGGTGTGGTGTTGTGTTGGGTTTTGATTTTGTGGGGCTTTCAGCTTGTGAGGTTTTGAGCTTGTGAAAGCTTCTTGCAGGCTGAAATGTCACAATTCTGCTGTTTGACATGTTTAGGCAGCCTGGCTGTCTCTGGCAGCCTGGAGCTGGCACAGCCTGGAGCTGGCACAGCCTGGCAAGGCTGGACACGAGGTGTGGTGGTGATGGCTGCTGAGAAAATGCCAGGAACAAAAGTAACGAGTTGGAATGTGAAAAAGCCGGTGCAAAGGCATAACCCAAATTAAGCAAGAACAGGAGCTTGCCTAGGTGTGTTTTCCCTCTGACATTGCACATTCCAGGGATCTGTTCCCCTTGCCAGGAGCATTATTTACCTGGCAGCTCTATAACGTAGGCCCATGCAGTGCCAGTGTCATCGTGGGGTGACACTGGTCCAAAATCACCTTCACAATCAAGGAGCAGCAAACTGACCTTCAGGATTCCCTCATCATAAATGGTGTTTTAACCCTCCAGTTCATGGAATAACATAAATGTGATAACATGGCCCTTTTTGCACTGAATTTATCAATTTTTGTAGTAAATTCTGTAACTTTCTAGCGTTAGAAAAATACAACCTGAAAGTAAGTGATGTAGATTCCTGTATGATAAAAGGCAGTTTCAAAAGAACCCAAGAATTATGTATGTTATGTCTCATTTTAAGTCACTGAAATTATTTTGAGGGGAACTGACTCATGATGTTTGAGTACTTCAGGCTGAAACACTGGGCCTGGAACCAATACCATGTGATGGATATGAACCATCTTCAAATGAAGAAGAGCTATTGAAACACTTGGCACAAACATTTCACAGTCATCTTGATTATTGGAAATGTTTGCACACATTTTTAATGTAGAATTTCAAATGTATGTGCAATTGACTCTGTTTGGTTCATAAGCTGAGAAACAAATATGTTTTAATGGAAAAAAAAGTTCTAATGTATTTGCCTTGTAGATGAATTTGTTTGGGAATAGATCTTGCCTTGTTGTTTATACTCCCTATTTCTGAAGATCTGGTTTCCCTTATTCCCTGAGGAGGAAAGGAATTATTCATTCATTTCCTTTCATTTTTTTTAATTGAAGATTGCAGCAAGGAGATTGTTTAACTGTACTCAATTTATTTTCAGAACTAATTATTGTCTTTCATCCCCTGTATTACAATTACAGCTTGCTGAGTTGGGGCAGAGGGAGGCAGGCAGAGGTTTTCACATGTGAGGTGCTGTGGTGCTGTTTTTCACCCAACAAACCCTCCAACCACATCTGCACACCTATGAGCACGCTTCTTTTGATGTGGCTGCATTAATTAGGGACACAGCTCCGGGAGCCCTGTGAGGACATGGCGTGCCACACCATCAGGAGATACTGATGTGATCCAAAGTCCTGCATTGCTGCTGGATCGGCTCTGCCAGGGCAGAGCCAGCTGGAATACAGTCCTGTGCTGCACAGTTAATCCTCTAAAAAGGGCACGAAATTAAAACTGAAGCCAGGCAGAGTTTCCACAACGGAAACGTTGTCAAGCTGTAGCTGTGCTCCAGCTCTCATCTCAAGAGCAGCGCTGCCTCTGCAGCGACACGCTGACAGCTCTGCAGGTCAGCCCAGGCCTCCACAGCACAATTCAGTCATGGCCCAGCTCTCCTGCCTTACCCCAGCAAAGGCCCCTGTTTGCTTCCTGGAGAGGACAAGCTGTGTGGTGCCCATTCCCCCCTCTCTCCGAAGGGTGGGTCCCCGTGCTGCTGTTAGGATTTCAGCAGTCGGATGAGCGAGTGTGGCTGTGCTGCCCTGTCACTGCAGCTGCCTGGGCAAACTCGGAGCAGTCAGGCTCAGCTTATCAGCTGCTTCCTGGCTCGGTTCTGGATTAATAACTTGAGTGCTGTGTTATTGGATTAATGGCTCTGGACTTAGGCTCCAAGACCTGCTCTAGCTTCTCCTGTTTAGTAGTGAATCACTTGGACTCCAAGTTTGACTTTGGGCTGTGACAGGTTTTGTGCGGGTGGTGGTGTAGTTTCTTGGGGATCTTATCATGGAGTAAGCCTCTCAAAAGACTTTATTGGGTGGATATAAAGAAAAAAGTGCCTTTCTTTTGTGTGTGCCTGTCCTGCTGTGAGGCAATGCTTGCTGGAGGGTCCTTTGGCAGGTGTTTTGTGTCTAGTGAAAGGTTTGGAACATGTTGATTGATTAACTGTCATAATTTGGATGAAGCCTTCTTCCAAGAATTCTGATTTGTTCTCACTGGGTGCAAGTGTGTTAGACCAAAAATGCCAGGTGAGAAAGCAGAGTTTCTCTGTGAATGGAGACGGGAGACTTGGGCTTCACTGAATTTGTGGGATCTGCTCTGGGTACACAAAAAAGGAAATTGTTTAGCCAAAGCTGAGGGACTCAAAATATAAGTGTCTTTGCAAATCTCTTTCTTCGGCTTCCGTTGCTGCAGCTTCAGAGCCATAAAAGCATAATTTCACTTCTTTGCCTCTCAAGGGTGCTGAGAGAGTAAGTATTTTGTGATGCAGCAGATGGGAGCCTGCATTAGGGCAGCCAGTGGGAGTGGGATACCTGGCACTGTAGGGAGGCAGCCTGGAGAGAGCTAAACCTCACATTGTCGGGAGAAAGGATGAGCCTGAAACTCCTGGCAGCTGAGATGAGGAGGACCAAGGAGCCCCCATGACTTGGCAGGAGCTCAGGTTAATACTGGTTGAATAGAGCTGGAAATTGGACGTGGTAACTTCCTTCCCCCAGCATCACTCAGGGAAGCACGATTTTTTTAAAGGAGGATTTAGATAAAATTGCTTATTAGTAAAGTGAGGATTATCCAGGATTTTAAAGTTTGTTCTTATCTCTAGTGTTGTTCAAGTGTGCAAACTTGAGGATATTTCAGCCCTTCATCATGGATCCTCAGCTGTAATAAGCCACAGACAGTATTACTGGACTGAAACCTGTCTGTAGCTTGAGGGTTTTGCAGCTGTGGAAGATTCAGGATAGAGCAGGAAGAAAAAGGGCTACAGACTTTGTAGAGAAGAGAGTGCAATTATGAGCCAGAGCATCTTTCTTATTGTTCTTTGATTCTTTTCTTCCTTTCTTCTTTCTGGCATCAAATGGATTATTGCCATTTTAAAGTGCATGAGTGAAATGGGCCTTTTTACAATTTGAACATCTTCTTCTCCCTTGAAGTGTCTTTCACTTAAACCATCAAATCCTGACAACTTCTGCCCACACCCACTTCTGCCATCATCAGTCACTGAGTGTGTGTGACATCAAAAAGGCCTCATGGCTGTGTGAGCACAGGACAGTCTCTCTGCTTCTGCTGGTGTTGCTGTGCTCCACACCGAAATAAAGGTGGGGTGAAGTGGAGGTGCTCTCGTTCCCTTCCTGAGTGATTTTGTGGCTGCTTGTGTCACATGGAGCTGTGAGTCTGTCAGGGCAGAGTTTCTCCTGCCCAGTCCTGGAGACGTCAGAGTTGGGCACTGCTGGAAGTCATCCCTAGTGGAGTTGGGGTCAGTGCCTTTGCTGAAGGGTTTGTGGGACAATGCAGCATTTGTGGTGCCCATCAGGAAATTCAGCTGACCATCCCTTTACAAATTTAGCTGCATGAATAACATGAATAATTGATTTTCCAAGATGGCAAACAAAGCAGATGCTCTGTTTGGATTGACATGCTTTTTGAAGTTTTTTTCGCCCATCTCTGTTTTTCCTCATGTGAAATGGGGTGGGGGGAGAGGCCAAAACCAACAAAACTTGACAAAAAATAAAAAATTGTCAGAGCAGGACGAAGAAAAGTTCTGTCAGACAAGCCTTTGCTTCAGAGCTCATCCAGGACAGTCATTTCAGATGCTTGTGGGAGAAGTGGTGGGATGCTAAACGGGAGGAGCAGAGCTGTGGCAGGAGGTTGTGCTTGAAGGACCTCTTTGTCCTCTGTGTCACTACAAGCACAGCGTTCAAAATCTGAAAGTCGCTGACTTGCCTTCCCTTCTCCTCTTTTAAGTCTGAAGCTCACGTCCCAAGAAATCATCCTGATTTCCACATCCCCGAGGATCGGGGAGGAGCAGAGGGTGCTGGTGGCTTCTCCTGCTGCCACTGCTCTGCTCAGATGAAATAATCAAATACACTCTGGGGTCCGGGTCTGTTATATTTGAATGCATCTCAGTGGGTTGAGCACCTCTCCCTTGAGCTGTTCCACTCTGCCCTGGATTCTGAGACGAGTTCAGGCGTGTTTAAGGGGCAAATTTCCCCTTTTGTCAGCCCTTTCCTGCCACGGCCCCGGTGCCGTGCGCGGGCTCACAGCTCCCGTCTGGCGGGCGGGCGCAGGAGTTCACAGCTCTCCCTAAAATGATGTGATGCACAGAGCGATGTTATTTCAGCCTTGGCAGCAAAGCAAGCAAGAAAGTTAGGACAGGAAAAGAGAAAACAGGGATACGTGTCTTTTTTAAGGCTGCAGCTCCTACTGGCACAGCTGCTGTCGCGGGGAAAGCTGCGCCTGCTCCTCGCTGGCCATCTTGTGCCTGGAGGGAAGAGTGTGGTGTGCGAGTGTCCTGTGATGCTCATCCTCCTCGCTGCCACCCTCTCACCTCACACTTGTGCTGCCTGTCTCTCCCTCTGCCTTGGAGAGGAGCAGGGTTGGTGGCAGAGCCGCTGCCGTCTGGGCTGTGCTGCTGGCGCCCTTCCACACATGGAGCATTTCTGTGTTGTTCCGTTCCATTGCTGAGGGCACATCTTGTGGGGCAGGGAAAAAAGGAATCTCTATTTTTCAGGGTAGAAAAATAAGGGTGAATTTCTTTCTTTCGAGTGGCATAGCCCAACCAAGTTAATGTGGTGCTTCCACTGTCAGCTGCTGTTCAGCTACGGCTGCTCAATACATGACACTTCTAAAATGAGAATTTTTTTAGAAGGATGATTTGAATTCTGTGTCTCTGCTTCCAAGAGTAAGCTTGATTTTTTGTACTTTTTTTACCTTTTAGAGCCAGCACAGACTTTGATTGACTTAAATCCAGTCTGCTTCATTTAATGAGATGTACAGGAGAATGATGGCTGCTTTTATTGTTGTTGTTGGTTTTTAATTTTTGTTTATTTTGTGTTTCAGCGTTGTCATCCTGTTTCTACTTTTAGCTGATAATATTGACTTATTTTTTTAGAAGTTTATATTTCATGGTACATGCAAGTGCATTGGCATTCCACTAATGTAATATTAATGGATTATCTGTGGATTAGAAATATTATTTAGATTGTTATTCAAGGAAATGGTAGGTAGTGGGATTGAAGGTCCTGTTGGCAGAATTAACAGTGCATCTCTAAAGAACACTACAGCAGGAGAAGAAAGGGAAATGCATAAGCTGATCAGAAAATAAAATAGTCAGATATGGAGATAGTCTGCTGATGTCACAGGACAAAGCTTAGCCTCAACAAAAATGAGAATCTAAATAATTTTGACTTTATGAACACAATTCAGTTTTGTAGAGGCAGCTACATAGAATTTTAGGTTGGGTTATTTAATTTTATTTCATTGATGCTGCTTCTAATACTCCTACTCCTATTAACTCTTGCATTTTACTCTTTACTTCCTTCTCTTGTGGGATCCATTCATAAAAACAGGGTGTCTGCAAAATGCCGTGTTCTTTGAAGATGACCTCCAATATTGTATTATATTAATGAAGTTCTATGTAAGCCATGTACTCATTTCTTTCTGCTATGCCTTTGTGTCCTGGACACTGAGCAGGATCCTGAAATAGTGGTTTTGTGCCCCCTTGCTCCAAATCCCAGTTTTGCAGCTTTGTCCAGCAGTAGCAATGTTACATAGACAGGTGCCTAAGTTTGATGGTGTAAAGGCTGGAATTCCTCAAAGCTTAAGCTTTACTTAATCATGTTTTTGGCACCATTTCTGCACAGCTCAATGTTTTGACACCTGCTTTCGTCCCGTTAATGCCAGTGGGGTTTAGGCATGTGCTTCAAAATCCTTTGCATGGACGTTCATCCATCAGTGAAATAGTGATTCAGGGCAAAACCAGTGCCTGGTTAAAAAACCACAAACAAACAGGAAAACCCATGAGTCCTTAGAAGCTTATCATTGCCAAGATTGGAGTGAGTTTCTCTGTCTTTCTCCCTGTAATAGTTATTTAGCTGGTTTAAAAATTGGGAGCATTTTGTAATTTAGCAGGGGAGGTGCTGACCATCAGCAGGCACCTGGATTAGGAGCAGATGTTGCCATGCTGATGGGAGAGTTTGCCTTTGGTTCTGTCAGCACTGGAAATGAGAAGCCTCTCTCTAGGCAGAAGCCCCCCAAAAAAATGCAAGTCCTGCCCAGTGAAGGTCTCCAGCCTGCACAGCAGTGTCCAGCAGCAGAACTTTGCTGAACATTCAAAATAGGAAACAATAAATAAAACACACCCTCGGTGAGAGTGGTCCCATATCTTTCATATTCCTTGGAGGTAACAGTTGCTATGGCAACTCCTCATTTACTTCCTCTTTTTTTTCCCCCTCCATATATTGATAATTATATTAAGCAGCACATAAAGGCTGCTGGCTGGTGTAAACTCTGCACCCTTCTGTTTGCAAATCCACCCCTTCAGGTGTTTGTGGCTCTGTGCTGTCCCCTCTTCGGGGTGGCCTGGCTGGTCACGTAGCCCAGAGCAGTCACGGCTATACAATAATTGCCTGTCTGGGGTTGTGCTCGTGCAGCCATTCCCAAAGGCTGCTCCAGCACCTGCTTGTTTCTCTTCTGTGCTCACTCCAGGACTAAGAGTTGCTTTTGGAGGTGTTCTTGGAGCTGTGCCCTCCATGCCCCTGCTTGCAGCCTCTCCATCTGCTGGGCTGGTGGATCCTACACAGCCTCCCTGGGAATCGGAGCCGGGGGGAGAGCATGAGGCTTAAACAGGAATCTAAGACAGGGGAGCTGGGCTGGCAGATGTGTAAAGTGAACGTACGTTCCTACATCTGCACCCCCAGATTCCTAAAGCTGTGCCTCAGCGTTGTCTTAGTGCTTGCTCCTTCTGGGGGCATCCCACCTGAATACATGAAAGAAAAATTCCGCCCTGGGCCCCTCAAAACACAAACCTTTTCCCAGTTTTGGGGCTGCGCTGGTGACAGGGGTTTTAGCTCCCATTTGAGAGCCGTTTGCTCTTGGTAAATATTCTGTGCATTGACTTAAACCACACTTTACAGTTGTCTCTCCCTCCTCTGTGGGTGCAAGTACCCGTTACCACAATATGATGGGGTGTAAAATTGTTGTATATATTCTCAGCTTCATGGCCAAGTCAGCAACCTTAATTGCTTTGGCAGCATTCCAGCAGCACTGGGATTGAATGGCTCTGGCATTATCACACCAACTTGCAGTTGCATGAAGTTGTAATCAAACAGGATATTCAGTTTAAAGCTTTTTTTGCCAATCTCTTGAAAAACCATTTTGTCTCTGTGCATCACCTGCCATGACTAATTTCTCTTCCAAAAGGAGGTACTGGGAGTGGGAGTGTAGGAAGGGGATTTGGCCATTCTGCTTGCACAAAATAACTTGTTAATTGTGTATACCTGAATACCTTTACACCTGGAAAAGTTGTGGTTTCAAACTGAAAGTCTGTCGGGGGGGCGGGTGGTATAAAAAGGGTGTGTGTGTGAATTTTCACCTGCTCATCAGCAGCAGCAAATTACGAGAGGACTATTTATAATCTGTTTGGTTTGTGGGTTTTTTAGTATCAAGTTAACAGATATAAAAGTGGATGTTTTGGGTTGTAAAGTTTCTAGTGGTGAGTTTCAATGGGCAAGATGATGCTAATTTCATCAGTTTGGGATTCTTTTGTTACTTTCTCAGCCATGATACATTACCCTTGTGACAGTGTAAACACAACACCATTCTCTTTAATTTTAGTGATAAAAATAAATTGTAAAACATTTGTGATTTGTTGCTGCTGAGGAAGACAGCTGGGATATTATAGTGAATGGCCTACTTACAGCTATATGGCAGAACAATGCTAGACTGAAATAATTTCTTAAACATTGTGTCATTACGTATAATCTTGGAAGTGTAAATTGGACTTTTGTAATATTTATTTCAGTTGAACTACAGAAATGGTACTTTCTTTTATCCTAATCGTGCTCCATTAGAGACACAAACAAAAGCCCATTTATCGTAGTGTGCAGTACTAATTTTTTACAACTGTTTGAATTATGCTAAGTGGTCCTGTGCAGTCTAAGGAACAGCAGCAGAGGTCCTGACCTTGCTTCTTTCCACGATCAGCAAAGTTGAAATTAAAATATCAAGAGAAACAATTTCTGCAGCAAAATTGTAAAAGTTAATAGAGTTGAATCTACTTTTGCATTCATGTTCCCGTTAAGTCAGCTCTATTCACATTATATTTCTGAAGCACATGAAAAAAATAAAGCCACTACTTTTTTGCTATCTTTGATGTAACAGATAAAAGAAAACAGAAAAGCTTTAAATTGAATTTACTAAGTGCATATTTAATTTGCATTTAATGCACCAGGTACTGTATGTTAATCAAACTGAAGATTACTATTAAAATATGCATTTTAAGAATTAGCTGCTGTGTGTTCGTGACAGTTGTTGCTCAATGAATTTAGAAGAGCTTTATTGTACAGGTTCAGGGACAAATCCTGTGCTGGTTTCTATCCCAGCCAAGTTTGATTTAGTAACTTCAACCACTTTTAGTGTGGTTGAATTTTCTCCTTTGCCATAGTTTAGCAGAGTTTCTGTTAATTAAAATCAGTGGATGGCCCACAGGCTGGTACTTCTCAAAGTGGGTGTGGGCATGAAGGGGCTTTAGTCTTTTATTTGTTTGGGCTCTGGAAGTGCATGTGTCCTTTGGAGTCCTCGCACAGGGGGTTTAGGTGCCCTGAGCTGGTCCCAGCTCAGGCTGAGCCCCTCCTGCCTGACCACCCGTGGGGATGAGCTCAGCACCACTTCAGAGCATCCCAGAGCGTGGTCCGTGTGTTTCCAGAGCATCAGTTGTGCCGACAGAACACCCGGAATGCCTGTCCAAGACTCCTCTCCCTACTGTGTGAGCTACTGTGTGACCAGGTGCAACAAACATGCAGAGTTGTCATCCTTGAGTAAAGGACAGTAAATTTTGGCTCATGGATAACAAACATGATCTTTTTACCTCGTGCAATTGGGCTGAAATAATTCTGGGCTATAACGTATGCTGCTGATAGTTGGAGCAGGATATGCCTAGAAAAACGCGTTTTAAGGAGACTTGGTAATCTGATAATATGTATTTTTAAGGATATTTTTGAGAAGGGGAAATTGCACTTGTCACCATCTGGATCAATACTTTCAACAAGTCATAATAAATGCTACTTACTGCTACTTAGGAGAGCATAATTAGTATTCAGTAAACCAATATTAAAATGTGTGCTATGCTTTAAACTGTTTGACTGTATTAGCATTTAAATACCCTATTGTGTGTTTGCTATTTTTTCTCTTCTTATAAAACTGTATTCTCCAGAGTTCAAAATGATTAATTTCCTTTAGAATACGTACAATGCAAGGATTTAACAATTCCTTGTATTTAATAATTGCTCAGTAGCCAGGCTTATTATTTCACATAAGCACTTGGGTACAGAGTCATCCAATATTAGGTCAATCATGCTAATAGGGAAATGTGCATAACACATCCCTGTGCTCTGGGTGCAGGGTGGGAAGGGCTGCACCACGCAGGCACTGTGAGGATCCCTCTCACATGTCAGCCTTCATTTTCTGCCTACCAGAACAACTGACAGCTGGATCAGGGCCTTGACATGTCTTCAGAGAGTTTTGCCCTCCTTGGCGTTTGCAGACAATTGTACAGCTCTGTCTGACAAACAAAACCTTTTTTTTTTTTTTTTTTTTTTTTTTTTTTTTTTTCCCCAGCAAACTGACTCTCCCTCCACTTGCTCTTGCTTACAAGCAGCAATTCCCTCCCGTGCCCCAGGGGCATCAAACATGAACATGATTTTAACTCTGGCTCCAGGTTTAGCCCCTGCCATATGGTAAAGGGGCTTCCTTCCACCGTAATACCGTAAAAATTTATGGGAAGTTCTGAATAACTCCTGGAAATTATATTCCCTCTTTGTCTACCCCCCATATAATCTCACCTTTTTTTCCTCCTGCAACTGTGAATAAGTTATTAAATACATGGCAGCTGAGCTGGTAAAGTGATTTACATCCTGCTTGCAGGTCTAGCCTTGAATATGATTAGTGTGCCTGTCTGAAAGATGGAACTGAAAAGGAAAATTCTTCGAAAAAAGTGATGAAGCAACTTTTTTGTTAGCAGAGGGTGTTGAGAAAATCTGGTAATAAAAATGAACGTTGAGTTTGGCTGGCTTGAGGGCAGATTATTGTACCTACAGGCTGTTTTGGGAAGCAGCTTTCTCGTCTCCATATGGCTTTCCATGAGATGGAGATGGAGCAGTTGGAGCTGCCCTGGCCATGGGGACCAAGGATCTCTTGGTGCTGAAGCAGCTGCTGAAGAGAGGGAACAGGAGCCAGGCAGAGGTCAGCAGAGCTGGCATTTTAGCCTGACCAGTCTGTTCACCTGAAGAAGTAATTAACCAAAGCAGCCTCTTTTTGCCATGCAGGCTTTGCTCTGGTTGAAGTTTGGAGATGAGGGTGTTTCCTCCTCCCTGCTGTTTCTAGGGGTGGGAAGGAGACTCATTTCCAGACTTCAAGAAAAGTGATTTGATTTTTTTTTTAGCTAGATACAATTAGTAATTTTTAAGAACAGTTTCCAAGCTCAGCAGTTTTTAAAATAGTCTAAAATCCATCTTTTCTTTGATCCAGACATACAAGCAGTTGAATAGAGAATTAGGGATGGGATTTAGAAGGAATGGTCAGGCTTAATAACGCCACAAATTTATTAAGGTCTCTTACCTCTCCTACTTTTCTTTTAAAGGCTGGTATGTGTGAATTAGGTGCCTGTGTTGTACCATGACACAGGTTGGGCTCTCTTCTGTGTGTGTCCTTGAGTCCTTCCCCAGTTCTGCCAGAGGGAGAGGACACTTGGGGGAACATCACTACTCCCCTTCTTGCAGACTTTTCCTTTGACCTGATATCTGCAAAGGCCCCCAGGCACAAATGATTTAGTATTTATGTTCTCCTGGATGACTGAATAATGAAGCTGTGTGTCTGCACTTTATAAGGCGGTGTCATTCCCAGGCAGTTCTGTGGAAAACAGGACTGTGCAGGGCTGGGGCATCCTGAAGATGCTGTCCAGGGGGCACATCAGAGAATCAGGCCCTCAAAACATCCTGGTGAACATCAGTAGTATTGAGGGTAGTAAATGAGGATGGAAATGCTGATCAAATCTCCTGCCCTGCTGCAGGATATTCGCTGCTCCTGCGCGTCCGTGTGTCAGGGATATGAGGCTCCCTGCTCAGATAAGCCTCTCAATTTGACTTTGTGGACTGGAAGTGTAGCTAAAAACTACCCACGGCCTTGCAGTAGTATTTTGTTTTTCATAAATTCAGGCTTCCCAGCCTGTGTCAGTGTGTGCTGGCTCAGATGGATAGGCTGGGCAAGCTTGCTCTCTGCTGCAGGGGCAGTATTGATAAGAGCTTGAAGAAGCACTGCGCATCCTTCTTTATCAAGAGGATTGCATCTCCAATAAGGGCAGGAACAATAGGAGTTAGACTGATATTTGATTTGAATGAGAGGGATTTCTTAGATCCCTCGGCCTAGCTAGGAGATGAGAGATAAGCCTTACAGAAGAATCACACACGGTCTCTGAAATACCCAGCAAAACTCCCGTCCCTCTCCCTGTAGGCTACTTAGCTGAGAAACTCAGCCCTGCATCTTGTGTAGATAAAATTGCTGTCAAATCCTTCTGAACTCTCTCTGCTTTCTGAAAACATGTCACTGAGGTGGTGATTTAAATCCAGCTTTTAAACTTCAGCAGGACTGGTAAAAACACATTTTCTTACGCATTAATTGGTGAATTACGAATAATTTCCTGTAGAAGTGCATATTATGGTCTCAATAATGCCACATGAAACACCATAATTAGTATTGTTACAGTGAATTCTGAATTAATTATTAATGCCTTGGTGCCTACTTTAGTTCCTCTGCTTGGGTCGTTTGCATCTCTGGCAGGAAGTTGGGGGTCTAGTCCTGCCACTTTAGCTTTACTTTCTCTTACAGTGATTGTAGCAACTGTTGGTTGAGGATCTGCTGGAATTGGGTTTAACATTGTCCTTTAGGAAAGGGAAGGTGCCTGCTTGTGGTAATGGACTTCTGAAAGGCAGTGAGAACACCAGGACACTGTCTGCTTTCCATGGTTTATCTGAATTGTTAAGATAGACCGGTGATGGAGGCAAGAAATTACTATTTTGAATACAATGCTTTGTATTGATCATGATCTTTTGTAATACTTCACACTGTTGTAAAACCCCAGTATCTGATGACTTTTATACCTGATATTGTCAGTTCTGGTACTTTTTCAAAGATATTTTGGAGTGAACTGAAAAAAAATAACATTTTTATTTGACTATTAAGGACACAGAGACGAAAAATGCAGAAAATATTCACCCAGATAATGTATTATTAAACAACAAATATTGAGTTTGATGTGAGGACAGAAATCCATCTTTCTGCCTAAAGACTGGAACTAGCCATGGCTTTTCTGTTTTGCTGCAGCAGCAAGCAGATTTATCAACTTGAAAATCAGGCTCCTGTACAGAGTTAGTTCTCAGTGTTCTTAAACTCCGTGTCTTGAGACTCCAAGCCCTCATTACCGTTCCAGTCTTTGGTACCAGCATCAGCACTTAAGACAAGGCCAATATATTTTAATTATGTATTCCTCATCATGACAACGTTCTCTGTTCTCCTGTGGTCAACGTGGCACAAAGCAGGAAAATCACACTGTGTGGTGTGCTCATGCACTGTTAACCCTGAGCAGGGTCTCTAATTGCAGGCAGTAATTAGTATCAGGTTTTTATAGATCTGTTGAGTATATCTGTGGATATGTGAAAAGGAGGATATAATGTTGACCAAGTACGAATCAGTTTTAAAAGAAATACTTCTCAGCCTTTATAGTTCATCACATTGCCTGTTAGGATTGACAGCTGCAACAATTAATTTGGGCTTCAGAAGAATTAATGCTCCATATTTAATGGACAAAAAAAACAAACAGGCAAACCAGAGCAACCTTCCAGATTTGGTATTTTCCATCCACTTTCTGTCTGGCCCTTGGGAGGTGACCCTGCTATGGATATTAATCCCTGGCTTTGAGATTGCAGCTCCTAATGGGGGAACCAGTTCTGTGCTCTCAACAGATGGCAAATGTTTTCATCTACTTTTTTTTTTTCTAAGTAGATTTTAGCCATAACAGGTTTTTTATGTTATTTCTACCAAATTTTCTTGGATGCAAATACTGTGTTTTTATTTCCTTTTGGTTCTTACTTGGCTGTAAAATTCATCTTAAATAATACGGGTTATGCTTGTTTTAATTTTCCACTATAATTTTAACACAGAAGCTTAAAATATATTTATGTTGCAATCCAGTGTTGGAAAATGAGCTGTAATGTACATTATAGTTGGTTTCCTACAATGTAGAAATATCTTTGCAGTTACATTCTGAAGGAATAACTGTCCTTAGGGGCTAAAAATGCAACACGGAGTTTACTTTGTTGCTTGAAGTTAATCATCAGAGCTCAAATGTAAACTTAAAAAGCATTAAACACTGACATAAAATGTAAGGAGTATTTTGTGTTTTAAAGCCGTGAAAGATAATGCAAAACGTTTTACGGCAGAGAGGAGTTTGTATTTCCTCGTGTGGAAATAAACCCTGAAAAATGATGGTCAGACTCTTGTGTTGGCCCCACATAAAACTGCAGTGGCAGAACACCAGCAGAGATGCAGTGAATGGCACCATTTGGGCTGAGCAGCCAAGCAAGGAGCAATGTGCTGAATCCCTAATTTTTATCCGAGTGACTTCTCACTTTTCCAGCTCTTTCCCGTGTGTCTTGTCCTCAGTTTGTTGAGAATGTAAATTTCTCCGTTGTGGCTTTTTGAATTCAATTTTATTTATATTTTAAGTGTATTTTGCAAATAGAGAGGAAACAGCAGAG